>JARHVA010000871.1:0-307500 GCA_037957365.1 Torreya grandis
TTATGTTGTGAGAGTGCTTAAAGAGAGAGAAGAAAGGTGAGTTGTATATTGATGGGTGTTGACATCAATAACAAAAAGGGGGAGATTGTTAGAGAGTTTTAAATGATGTCATGGTGATGTCATTAAGGTTTCCTAGTGAGTGGATGAAGTTCCTTGATAGTCTAAGTGACAATGATAAAGCGTGCAATGTGTTTATCCTAATATGCTTGAAGGAGGTTTGGTTGAACTTCAGTTTTGGCATGATTAGAGATGTTCAGGGATGAGTATGGTGGTTTGATCATGTGAAATGGGTCATATCAGAAGTCAATAATGATTTGAGTGCTTTTTTCATGAGTGGATTTCATCTAGTTGATCATTGTTTTCATCTAGACAATTTGGGTCTAGTGACAGAAAATCTGAGTAGGTAGTTTGTTGATGTCACCATTGCCACATGTGGATGAATCAGGGGGATTTGGTCATATGGTTGTGATAAAATTTGTACCTAGTTTCTATTTTATCAATTTTAATTCATGAGATGAAGTACAACATAAAATATTCAAGTGCAAAGTTGAGCTCCTAATCAGTTTGACAGTGTTTTCCCATACTTAGCCAAATTTGTAATGTGGTAAGAAAAGCAGAGTAGGCATTTTGATGTTGTTATATTTCATACTATAAGGTAAAAGGAGAAAATGATCATATGGTTTTATTAATTTTTTTTCCCCATTGATTTTTTCTAAATTTTAGATTATGTAATGAAGCGCATCAAAAGATATGCATGTGAAAAGTTGGCCTTCCAGATAGTTCTTGACATAGTTGGCTCTATGGTAGAAATAAATCTAAGTTAGAAAATTAATGGAGTTATATCTTACATGAAATTTTTTTAGGATTATTTTGACATATGGTTATATTCTCCTATGTGATGAAATATTATGGTCCAAATTTTAGATCATGTGTCTAAGCGCAACAAAAGATATGAAGGTGCAAAGTTGACCTTACAAATAGATTTCAAAGGTTCCCATACTTAGTTAAATTTACACAAGGCAAAGTTTGAGCAACATCAATGGAGCACATTTATTCCAAGATGTTAGGATGTTGTGAGATGGTGTCATGTGTTTGATGCTTAATTTTGAGTAGAGATAAAGATCAAGCTTCTTCTAAGGATCAATGGTTCATAGGAGTTCATGCATCTAGATCTATGGTTCATAGGAAGTCAAATGGGTCAAAATGTCTGATGCTTAAATTGAGTAAAGATAGAGTTACTTAAAAAAGGATCAATATATCAAGTTCATTTCAATATGTCTATAAGTAACTAGATGAGGACAAGTGTTTGATGTTTAATGTTAAGTAGAGATAAAGACCAAGCTACGTACAAGAGATCGATGAAGTGCATTAAGTCAAATAGTCAAGATGAAGATCCAACAATGAGCATTGAAATGTAAAAGTTGAGTTCCTTATAATTAGATGAATAATGCATGGTTTATCTAAGTATCAAGGACATGAGATGTGAGCAAAGTGACTGAGGTTTAACTATGACAATTTGCATTTAAATATTTGATTTTAACAAAGGAAAAACCAATGCTCTGTATTTTCGCTTTAACTTTTGATACAGGTAGAATTTGCTCATGGTGTGAAAAGTGAATTTTTAGAAGAATACAAGGAACATTTTTAAATATAGATTTTAATATCTGAAAGTATGTATAGTAAAAATTATGAAGGTTTTAAATATAGATTGAGAGTGGGTATTTTTCTCCATGAGGGTTTCCCTTAAGAACTATGTGTTATGTGTTTGATCTTGTATATGCATTGAATGAATGAGCTCTCTTGTTAATGTTGCTTAATCAAGTTGATATATGTTGATTGTTTAAATATTTTGAAAGGATTGAAATTAAAATTATATTATTTGAGCTCACTAATTCACCCCCCCTCCTCTCAATGATTGTACCTCTAATAATAATAACTGGAATGCCCCTCTTTTTACCCAAACCCTTATTTTATAGACACTTTTGAGAAAATAAAATATTATTTTCTATTTTATCCTTTTCCCAAAATATAATTCAAAGTGACTTAGGAAGATTTTAAAATAATATCATTTTTTACCCCATGCCTAACATCACTTTATAATATTACTTTAGGCCCCATTTTAAAAACTATTAGACTTGAACTTTTAATTATTTTAATAATAATAATATTTAAATCATCCTTAATAAAGTTAAATTTAATTAAATTAAGGACTTAACATATTATTATTATATTATTTCCCTTACTTTTCTCCTTTAGCCTAAGATAAATTGAAATAGACTTAGGGTCCACTCCCGTTTAATTCTTTCAAAAAAGGGGACATAACACCACTCCCCAAGTTGCTTACAAATCTGAGGTGATCCCTCCACACACAAAATTAATTCTAGTTTTATTTCATGTGTTCTTTAACAAGTATTATTTTAGATGTGATGGAATTAGACCTTCACCAAATATCTACATGACTAAGTGAACCAAGTCACCTTTGCGATCAACTCCCTGACCACTAGTTGGTTTATACATAATTAAACAACACCAAGGCATCTAAACATGTGAGTTGTACACATACAATGAAATATAATCTCAAATTAAAATATCAAGACTCATTCCAATTGTACAAACTAAAATGACTTCAAGTGGGTCTTATATTAGGTCCACCCACTAGAAACTAAGGCCAAACATAAACATTTGTATTTGTGGCCTAAAATTCAAACTAAGGTAACAATCATATACAAGGTAAAAAAAATAGTGTAGTGTAGTCATGACACAAAATGTTAATGTCAAAAGGCACTAAAACAACCACCACAATAAAATACCCTTCAAAGTGAGATAAAATGCACTGATTTTCACACTGATAAACATGCACAAAAGTACCTTTGGTTTAAATTTGAAAAAAGAGAATAACTTATTCTATACCCAAGGACCAATTCTCTAATCTATAAATGTTGTGTTTAAGGTAACATAACATTTTTATTGAGAGAAATACAATAATTTAGTTTACCAATCCATGGCGACTTTAGCTACTTAGAACAATCACCTCTCAAATTTTTAAATAAACTGGCTATAAAATCATCCTAGAAAAAATAGTAAAGCTAACAATAAAATTTCTTTTATTCTTTCAATGATATTTTTAACTATTACAATTTGTTTGTAACTTTTGGATTTGAAAAATAACATTCATTTGTATTTTAACTATGTCGATTCCAAATCAACTTTGAAGGCTAGAACTAGGAGTAAGGTTTGCTTTTGCAAAGTGCCTCCAAAAATGACCCAAAAGACCATTGATGAAGAGGTTATTTTTTTAATGGTTGTTGGTGAATTCCACATCCTAAATGAATCATATTCAAATCTTAGTTTTGACAAACTCTTAGTTCAAGGATTTATTTTTATTGATTCTGAAAGGGGTTTCAACCATGTTGGAAAGTATTAAGGTAAATTATTTGATTATCTTTTTATAATTTATTTAATGGAATTTGTTTGATTTAATGTATAAAATATTTGAGATAGTTTTGAGGAACCAATCCAAATAATAAAATGGTTAATCAATTCTTTACTGAGTTAAATGATGTTTTAGAAAAAAACAAATTACAAAGTAGCTTAATAGAGGAGACTAGATGTTAAATAAATTTATTAAAGTAACCAAAAATTAACTTAAGTGGTGGTGGGTCAAATCCCCACCATTGAATTGAGTGGATCTCAACCACAAGATCTAGGTTTCCAAAGAAAAGGCCTACATTTCTTTATAGACATGAATAAAAGTCAATACTTCCAAATTGTTTCTCATTTATTCTATTTTCCTTTTGTTGGTTTGGAGGTTGCCGGTTTTGAAGGTGGAGCTTAAGAGAAGGGGTCAACTAATTTCATGATCTATTTGTTTAAGAGTATATACATAATCTATATACTACATATTTTGATAATTTTTATTTTATGTAATTCTTTTATAAATATAATTTTTGTTTATAAATTTGTGTATATATTTACATATATATACACTAATCAATGTACAATCCCTAATATATACATAATTTTTTATGTATAAATGTATGTTTGTAAATGAAATGGTGTGTGTGTGTGTGTGTGTTGAGTACAACATATGATAAATGTATTTATGTAACAAAAAAAACAATGTATACAATTAAATCCATTTTTTTCAGATTATATACCCTAGTCTAATAACAATGGCGAGCAAGGCTACCCAGATTGTGCAAGCCCTTGGTTATGGTCTTGGGTCATGGGTCAGCCTGTGACCTACCCAAATATAAAGGCTATGGGGTAGGGGTGGCTATCTGGCTTGACCCACCTTCCTTCCCTTCCTTTAATAGAAGAGAGAGGGTGCAAGGGTCGGCACAATCATGCCTATCCCCTCCATATTTTTTGTGTTTTGTTATATATGTATGTATGTATATTTTATAAACATAATTAAAATTGATATAAACATAAAGAAACAAGAATTTATTTAAACTCATTTATTAAGGTTTAATTTTTAAAAATTTGTTTAATTATTTATTTTATAAATGCATCAGTGTTTAATGTCTTTATTTTTATTTTATTGTGTATATATCTCTATGTATATTATATATATTTTTAATAAAAGGAATGAAACCTTCATTTAAAAACATAAATTCATTTTTTAATATATATCTTGATGGGTAATTTCATTTACTCATTTCAAAGGAAAAAATTGTCAATATACATGGATATATATATATATATATATATATATATATATATATATATATATATATATATATATATATATATATATATATATATATATATATATATATATATATATATATATCTCCATGTATATTGACAATTTTTTCCTTTGAAATGAGTAAATGAAATTACCCATCAAGATATATATTAAAAAATGAATTTATGTTTTTAAATGAAGGTTTCATTCCTTTTATTAAAAATATATATAATATACATAGAGATATATACACAAGGAAATTCCTTTATTTGATTCACAATAAATTTTGCTCAAATAACCAAAGCATAGATAATGAATGAAGTTTGTTTCATTCTAAATTATTATGATTTATTTATACTAATTCTTATTCGAAAACATAATTTACTCTAATCACGGTGTCACAAAAAAACTAAGCACAATGAAGGCACAACTAACTTAAGATTTACAAAATAAAAGCAAGCAAGGTGTGGATTTATTTTGCTAGGAAAACTATTATGATTTCTATTGGGAAATTGAGAGTGAGATTAAGATTAACATAATCTAGACCCTAATCTGATTTTACCAACTTTATAGAGAGAGAGAGAGAGAGAGAGAGAGAGAGAGAGAGAGAGAGAGAGAGAGAGAGAGAGAGAGAGAGAGAGAGAGAGAGAGAGAGTTCATAATACTAAATTATTTTCTTTCACACATAAGAGATAGAAAAGAAGAGATAACAAAGAAGACCTGCCTCTTCTCCACCATTTGTCATGCCTACCTCAACCCTTCAAGCTTCCAAATCTCTGTCAACTTTCTCCTCAACCTTCCAAGTAGCTCTCCATATTCCTACTTCCCAAAACCCATCCCCCCAAAAAAATGACTCCCCCCAAATTGAACCTCCAAAAGTGTGAGAAATAAGAAAAAGTTTAAATTTCATATCCTAAGGATTTTCCACCCAACTCAATAAATCAGAGGGTAATTTTATTACAAGAGTCACCTCACGTCTTAAAATCCCACACTTCCACTTGATGACCTTACAAGCCCATGTGGGCTTACATATCCAAATAAGCCACTTGCACAAGGTAAAAAGGTCCTTTATGCTCAACAATAACTTTTCTTACCTAACTCAAATTCACACTCAACAACCACAACCACCCACCCTAGTTTAAGGCTTAACCAAAAACTCTTCTAGCCTTCTTAGAGAGGCTAGGCATGAGTTTCCAATTAAAAAACATTTTAAATTTGATCATAAATTTATTTGGATATAAAATTTTAGGTTTATTGATTTAAGATTTAATAATCCAAATTATTGTAATTACTTTTAAACGAATGAAGTTTTCAAATAAGTGAGGGAACTAGATTTGAATTCTTGTGCATCTGAAAGGTCACCACATATGATAAACACATTAAGACAACTAAGGCACAAGGTATCACACAAGGGGTATTATGATGATAACATCAGATGCATTACAATGTTAGTGATTCATAATATTTTCAATAAATTTACAACTTGGTTGGTAGTTAACCAAAAGATACAAGTACCTAGGAAATTATGGCCATAATACTCATGAGTACTATGCCACACTATGGCCTTGTTTATGAAATAATTGCCTACTTTTAATTACTTATACAAATGAGTTTGAGTAAACAATGAACCTTAAAACATAACAAAATTTTATTATACATTCACTTCCTCGAGTAAAGAGTTCTCTTTAAAAATTTAATATGTCATTTTAATAGTTTATTATGTCACTTCAAAGTGTCCAAGATAATGTTGACTCGACCCATATAAAAATTATTGACTACTTTCAAAACTAGATGCTAAAAAACATGAATTTTTAAATAGATTTATTTTGTTATATTTTGAAAGTATAGACATATAAATTACCATTTAATGTTGAAGCAATGCGCTTTTGACTATCTTATCAAACACACTTACCTCAGGATAATTATGTAGTCCTTTACCACCTTTCCTTCACTTTTATATTGATGGTCCTTATTTTTAAGCAAAATTTGATCATGATATTCATATTTCACATTCATTATGGCCTAAGTTCATCCTTAGACTAATCCACACTTCCAACATAGCTTCATCTACCTCTAAGACAAGGTAATTCTTTTAGGACTATCCCCTTGCAGGTAGTGTCTGAATCTGTCAGCCATGTCCTCCCACCAAACAATGACTCTTTGCTCTAAAATTTACCCAATAGGTCATCCCACGCATTTTTTGAGCCCTATTTGAAGTAATTACAAAATGATCACTATAAAAACACATTTTTTATTCATTTACCCACTAGATGGCAAGAGGCTAAGACCAACTCATAAAGTATCAAAATACTTATTGTACATTGAGATCAAATCCCTTATTTTTCCCAAATATGAGTGCATAAAGCCCTAGTAGCCCTAAGTTAATTATACTTACACCCATAAGGTCACAAGTCATTATTAAAGTGCATCAATCACACAAGGATTACACCAACATCTAGTATTACATCAGTCTTTCACACACACCACCATAGCATGGGAGAACTACACGGAGTTTGATCCCTCTTCAGAGTATTGGTATGTAGGTAATGTTCAACACAAGGGGTATTAAGGTCTAGCACATCTTCAACCATTAACCATTTTTTATATTTATCATTCATGGTCTATTGAGATAGGGTTACAAGTGAAAAATAAGGTATATAGAGGCTTCTGCAATAGATCAAGTTACCCAAATCAAACACACAAATATTATAGGTCATAACACACAAGTCAATTTTCACATAGAGATCAATAACTTAATCAAATGTCAGTACTCCTTACATACAAAAATTTAGTGCGACCATGTCTAAATAGTGCGACCTCATCTACAGATCAAGCAAAGCCTCATTCTTGATTCACAGTCATTTCACACAATCACATAGTCAAATCTATAGTCTTAGTCTCATTCATGCATTATAGTTTTCTAGTTAAGTTATTTCCTTCTTACATTTTTCCATTTTAACATCTTTCCATATTTATCAAAATTCTAAATCAATTTGTTTATTGCATATATGTAGCATTCTAATTTTATGCAAAAGTTTGTTTTAATCAGGTAATTAATTTCTACTTACCCAGATTTTGATAAAACATATTAGTGAACTTGTCTATTGATTGAATGTTGAAAAACCCTAACCATAAATGTTGCTAGGGTTTTTATCATTATTTTTTTCTATTTCTAATTATTGTTTAGGATTTTCAAATTTAATAAATTATTTATTAGTTTTTAACCCTAAATTAGATAAAGATATTATTTGGGTAGATGGGGGTTAAGAATATAAAAATGATAATGCACAAGGGTGATGATCAGATCCATAGTAGGCTAATTAAATGTTAAACTCAAATATAACATATTTTGGATTCATTAAACTAATATAGACTAAAAATAATAAGTACAACTATGCTAGATGTGGAAATGATAGATAAATAATGTACTTATCTAGTTCTAATGCTAACACAATTCTAGATATAGAATAGGGAGGAAGTAGACTGGAAAAAGATTCTAGAATAATCATCAAATTCTAGATTGGGTGCATCTAAAACTATGAACACTATCATTAACCTAGGATGGTTATGTTGACATTACTATCTAAATTAGATGTAGGTGTCATAGACAAAATACCTACTAGAAAAGGATGTGACCACCTAGATGCTTCTGGGTATGTCTTCGCCTTCACTTTAGTGGATTCAAATTTGGGTCATGAATTGTTACTCATCATAAAATTTCAAAACCCTATTTCTTCATATTCATAGTGACCTTGGAAAAAATGGGTTAGTGGGCACACAGTGTCAATTTGACCCTAAAGACCCTTATATCACTACCTATATAGCCAATACGTTGAAAATAGCCTCATATTGATGTAGTTCTCCCCTACATGTTGGATTGTGTGTGAATCATGTAATATGTAGAAAGCAAGTACAATAGTTACCTAGCTTGTGACTTGGAAAATTAGGCTCCTAAGATACTCCTTCAATACTTCAGACTTGTGTATGTGTTATCCCTAAGACCTATATGAAAATAGGTGAAAATAGGGAAGCTTTACTTTATCAAGTGCTTGATTGAATGCTTTGATAAGTTACCTTAGGTATTTTCTAAGTGAGGTATGAATGAGGAGTGATTATGAATATATACCACTCATATCAAGAAATATCTTGCATTAAAGCACTTAAGCTGACCATTAGGATATGTTTCATTTGTAAATTAGATGACCTTAGGGTATTGAACACCTACGTCAGGGTAGGATATTAGCATTGATGTAGGGGTTTGGGATTGATGCTTACATCTTGGCAATTAAAAATAGGTAAAATCTCAAAACTTGTAGGGCATAAGATAAGTATATTTTAAGCATTTTGGGTAATATATAAAGTTTGGGTCATCAACATAAGACTAGTCTAACCAAGAGATAGGCCAAGGGGTATAAGATAGAGCAAATGCAAGGCTTTTGAAAGTAGGAAAGGTCCAAAATTGAGAGGAACAACCAAGGTCTGATTTTTTCAAGTGTACAAGACTGAAGTGTTATATAATCCATAAATATTGTTTATAATTAGCAACAAACTTCCAAATTTGTATTTCTTATTTTATAAAATCTAATAAAATCATCTCTACTTTTCTTAGAAGAAGTGTTATTTAAGTGGTATTATGATTGAGCATACTCATATTCATTTTGATAAAATGCATAACATGGATAAGAATAAGGGTGTATCAGCCTTAAGATGTTAATGAAGAAAATAAACATGTAAAGTTCCATGACACTACTTGAGTGCATGAGTAGTACGATAAAAATAGCATTGTTCCTTAAGATGAGCACCAAGATGCACTTCCATCTTTAGATTATGCACAACCAATGATTAATAAGGTAAAAATTATTAATAACTTTTGATAGACAATTCTTTATTAACTTCATGATTACCATACATTTTTGTAAACCCTTTTGGACAGAAAAATTACAATCATGGCATAATCATTTGAGACTTTTGATCCTATCGGTTCAATGGATATAACTTTTTTACAATAATTTACTGTGGGGGAAACCTAAGGGTTTCAACAAATTAATATGCCAATTCCTACTCAGTCACTGAAAACACCACCTTTGATTAGCACACATTCTTATTTTCCCAAAGTATAACCTCTTATGCATGAGATTCAATGTCTACAAACTAAGGTGTTACATTTAGAACAAGGAGCTTCAAAATCTAATCAAGTGCTTGATTCTCACACTCTATTGCACACTTTGATGGCATAACATATTGTATCCTATCTATTACCATTAATTCATGGTACCTAAGTTTACACTATATGATGGAAAGGGTGACCCCGAACAACATTTGAGAGCATTCCATGTAGCATGTTTGGACTCTATGTCCAATGATAGGTTATTAACCAAGTTATTTCTTATAAGTTTAAAGGAATATGATTTATAATGGTTCCATGACTTACCACATCAATCAATTCATGTGTTCAATCCCTTGGCCAATATGTTTCTAGCATATTGCTCAATCAATATTAGTGAGAAGATCTCATGTGCTCATATTTACCAACTCAACTATAAATCAAATGATCCTATCACAAAATATGTCTTTAGGTACAAAATAATGTTATTTAAAATGACAAGTCCTATGGTAGACAAAGAAATCCAAGATATCTTCAAATAGAGCTTATTTCCACCACTACATGAAACCATTATGTTCAATAAATTCTTATCATTCACATATTTTTGTCATATATTTAAAGAAAGGGAAGTCGAATTATTGGTAATGAATAAGATTGAGTATGCAACCAATCCAAATTCCAATAAAAAGAATCCAAGTAACCCACCATACAAGGTGAGGCCAAATGATAATAAAAATGATCAAAAGGAAACAATAAATCTAGTTTCAAAACCAATTCTTCTCATCATATTGTTAGCTCCTCCTAGTAGATAGTTTACTAATTTAATAGAATCTCCATAGAAGGTACTCAAAACATTATTAGAATGCAGTCTCATGTCTCTCCCTCCCATTAAAGAGGTTAATGTGAGTAAGCCTATTCCAAATGGATTTGACCATAATGACTTTTGTGACTTTAATATAACACCAAGACACATGCATCAGTATAAGGCAAGAGATTTATGATTTGATAGATGCAAACATCATTGATATGGGCATACCTATAAAAAGTTAGAGGCATAGATGAGAAAAATCAAAGTAATGAAAATATCTAGTGATCCTTTTCCAAATCATACAGGTCAAGAGCTAATAGATGCATTGGGAATGAATTACACATATAATACACACCCTCCACTAGTTTATTATCATTCTCCTAGAGAATCACAACATCCCTTGAATGGCATCATTGGTATGTACCATACTTCAGTGCCATCTAGGACACTCATCACATTCATAGAGCATGAAATAGTAAATGATTATTCAAATTTTCACTCTTTGTTCATTCAAGCTCACATTGATCACTAACTTATTTAGAGTGTCATGGCTGATAATAGATCAAGTGTGAATATGTGCACAATCACTCTTCTTTATCATCTCGAATACATAGATGAGGATTTGCTTCCCATGACAAGAATAATAAAAGGATTTGATGGTCACATTCAAATCTCAATTGGTGATATTACATTATCATTACAGGTTGGTTCAACACATGTGGCCACCAAGTTTATAGTAGTACCTAGTGTAATGGTATTCAATATGTTATTGGGGCACCCTTGGACTCAACAAATTTGTGTAATTCCTTCCACAATTTAGAGGTGTTTAAAATATATCTATGCTAATGAGGTCATATCAGTTTAGGGTATCCTATATGAATACTCCCTACAATATAATGATATGGTTCCTATATAATATATTCCATTTGAGTCACCTAAAAAGTTTAAAATTACTCGCTAAGTTTAAAATTAAGTGCCTACCCTTCCAAATAAGCCTATCCTTGAAAGGCCGCTTTAGAAGATATTTGTCATAGATTCTCGACATCCTATCTCTACTCCTACATGTCTCAGATTGATATTATAGGGAACTAAGGGTGTTTCACATAGGATACAAAAATAGATTTCATACACTCCATGATGGGTTCCAAAAATCCCTACAATTCATCATGCACAGTATGCTACATATCATCATCATGACAATGACACTTATGGTACAAAGGGAAATCAATATTCTGATTCTAAATTCAAAATAGTTCAATCACAACAATATGACACTTTATATTCATGAAAGGTCACCCTTCCTATGTTGTATATATGACTTATTGAATATGAGTCCCTTGCAGGACTCATCGATTAGTATCCTTTTTCTATTTCTTAGTTCATATATGCAAAAATACAAAAAAAATAAAAAAAATAAAAAGACCTATGCATTATATGTGTAGTTGATGTGCATCATTTAATTTATGCTCAGTATTTCTCTCTATATATAATTTATATCAAATATGATTCAAATTATACATGAGTGAATCCAAAACATATAGGTTGCCATTTTCAGACACAATCCTAGACCTATAAATTTTTACATAGACAAAAATGGTCTACCTTTATAGTAATGCAACATGTTATTGTCTTATTCTACTAGAATCATCCCAATGAACAAAGGCACTACATTCTTAGATCCAAATTGGTCACAAACCTTAGGCATACACCTTAGCAAGTTCACTGGGGGGAATCCTTTTACATAGGTTATATCATTCTTTGGTTATCCCTTATTGTTCATACCTTATTTCCTTGCATTGCAAAAAATCTATCGATATTGCTCACTTACTTCCACATTTTGTGTCTTATTAGATGTTTGAGTTACTAGAATATATTAGTGTTACAAATGGTTTATGAATATCAAATATCATATACTCATACATGTTTTTCATGTTT
The DNA here is from genome assembly GCA_037957365.1 of Torreya grandis. Taxonomy (NCBI): domain Eukaryota; kingdom Viridiplantae; phylum Streptophyta; class Pinopsida; order Cupressales; family Taxaceae; genus Torreya; species Torreya grandis. The sequence goes on from JARHVA010000871.1 coordinate 12,538, forward strand.
TCTTTGTTACTTCATGTCTTGTGTGTATTCACTATTTTTGATTGTGGACATTTAAAATGTCCTTGTGTGTGTTTCTGAGCCTTATTATATTTTTTTATGCTGTGAGAGATATTTGAACATATTACTTGTATGTGTTCCCTTAGCTTTATATTGCATGTTTTGTGTGCTTTTACATGTACTCTTTGTATGTGTGCATCATGGTCATGACACTCATTTGATTAGTTTTGATGCCTTAATAAACATCATGCATCCTTCCCTGAGTGGTTCTATTTAGTTTTCAGTATTCAATTTTTGGTTAAATTTCTCATCGCATGCCTAATTACTAACATATATCTTGACATGACACTATGTATGCTTGGTTTTACATGCATCTTATATTATTACTTATTTCTTAGTATATATGATGATGCCATGATCTTAAAATGTTATTGTTAGTACCCATATTAAAATCTTCTATATAACATCTTTTCACATAACTTTTTCTTTTGATTTGAGTTATTGCACAGGTTCTATAACTCACCTAAAATAAGGGGCATACATAGTGGCTTGTCTTAAAGGCTAAGCTCAAATAATATAGTACATAGTCATAAATTTATAGGTTTCATATAGTTTACCATAAATGTTTAACCCTAAATTGGAATGAGGAATCCTAACTTGGGTAGAAAGGGTTAAGAATATAAAAATGATAATGCACAAGGGTGATAATCAAATCTACAGTAGGCTAATTAAATGTTAAACTCAAATATAAACATGCATTGAATTTATTATGTTAAGTATAGGATAAATATATAAATTAAAACCAAGATATGCATGAAAATAAAAAATAATTAATATTCTTAGATGGTTTTGATGTTAACACAATGTTGGATCTAGAACAGGGAAAAATTAGGCTAGGAGATTATGGAATAGTCATTAGATTCTAGATCTAATACTTCTAGAGTTATAGACACTAGTGTTATCCTAGGACAATTACATCAATTCTACTATTTGGGTTTGACATAAGTGTCTTATATGGAATACCTATTTAAAAGGGATGAAACTACCTAGATGCTTTTAGGTTTGATGTCACATTTACTCTAGTGCATTCAGATCTAGGTCATGGACTATCACTCCTCATGAATTTGTAAAACCCTAGTTCTTCATTCTCATTATGACCTTGGGAAAATGGGTTAGTGGGCACATAGAGTCAAACTAACCCCAAATACCCCTCTATCAATGAGTACTACCTACATATCTGATACTCCAAATATAGCCTCAAACTAATTTAATTCTTCCCTACATGTTAGATTGTGTGTGAATCATATAATATGTGCAAAGTACAACAATGGCCTAGATTTTAACTTAGCAAATCAAGTTTTTGGGATGATCCTTTATAAATTTGGACATGTGTATGTAATCTTATGATTGATATGAGAATAGGAGAAAATAAAAAATATGTGCTTTATTGAGTGCTTGATTGAATGCTTTTGGTAGGTTGCCTTGATATGTGTTAAGTGAGGAATGAGTGAGGGTTGATATTATATTTATATCAATACCTTTAGATAAGTATCTCAAATTAAATCACTTAATCCAAATATTAGGACATGTCTCATTTTTAAATTAGATGACTTTATGGCACTAGACACTACATCAAATCAAGACACCAATGTCTATGCTAGTGTCTATCCTAGACGTCAGTATCCAAGGAGCAAAAAAGTAGGTATAGGTTTATAACTTGTAGATATGGAAGATAAGTACATTTTAGGAATTATAGGTAAGATAGAAGGCATGGGTCATCAACATAAGACCAATCAAACTAAGAGATATAGGCCAAAGGGCACAAGATAGAGTATATGTGAGACTTGTGGAAGTGAGAAAGGTACAGAATTGAGAAGAATAGCCAAGGTCTGAGTTTTCCAAGTGTACAAGATAGAGGTGCTATATAATCTATAAATAGTGTCTACATTTCCCCCCTTTAATCTAGTAATGAATTTATTAGTTTAAATGAAAGGAATAAGTACCTTGGTGTGTATAACACAACTTATCTTTACGCATGCCCAACTCAAGTGCTTTATTGGTGACTAAACTATAACCAAGAGCATGTTACAATATATAGTTACCACATATAATCTGAGATTGAAATTACTTAAAATAGATTAAAATTGAAATATCAAAGTTTATGAGTACACTTGTGTGTCAATGTAACCACTTTGCCTATTAACAAGTTGATTTTAAAAAGATGTATCCTTGTAAGGCTCTAAAACTGAGATTAGGAAAAATATAGATAAAACTTGAAAGTTCATATATCCAAAGATATAGAGAGAGAGAGAGATTAGAAGGCACATATCATCAATCTTGGAGCAAAAATGAGTTGTCACCTAATAGTTGAGATTAGCTCAACTGTGTAACCTAACGATACTTATAACCTGGTAAGTGTGAGTGAACCAAGTCACCCACACATTTATAGATGATATTTTTTTTATTATGTAGCACCTCAGTCTTATACACTTGGAAAACTTAGACCTTGGTTCTTCCTCTTAGTTCTACACTCTCATTGCTTTTATAAGGCTTACATATGCTCTATCTTGTGCCCTTTGGCTTATCTCTTAGTCTAATTAGTCATATATTTATGACAAACATTTTCTTTTTTAAATGATTAAAATGTACTTACGCCTCTACAAGTTCTAAGCTTGTACTTATTTTGTTACTCCATGAACATTAACATCTAGGATAGATAGTAGTGTGGATGTTATTGTCCTATCCTGACACAAGTGTCTAGTGCCCTAAAGTCATCCAATTTGAAAATGAAACATATTAAAATAGTTAGTCTAAGTGATTTAATGTGAGTTATTACTCAAAAAGGATTGGTATAAATATAATATCAACCCACATTCATTCCTCACCTAGCAATCAAACCAAAGAGCATTCAATTGATCAAAAAGCTTCCCTATTTATTCCTATTTCCATACCAGTCATAGGGACTGCACATCTATAGGTCTGAAGTATTAAAGGAGCATCCCAAGAGCCTTATTTACCAAGTTACAAGCTAGGTCACTATTTTACTTACTTTGCACATATTTTATGATTCACACATAGGGTAGAACTACATCAATTAGAGGCCCTCTTCAGAGTATTGACTATGTAGGCAATATCCTTTAACATAAGGGTCATTGGGGTTAGCTCGACACTGTGTACCCACTAACCCATTTTCCCCAAGGTATCATTCAAGATCAAAGAAGAGTATACCTAGGGTTTTGATTAATAAACTAATAGTGACATCTTATGTGCAAAATCTAAGGATATCAAGTGGAATGTAATAAAAACCTAGAAAACCCCAACTGACAGATTTGAAAATGAAGCCATATTATGGTCTAGACACTATCGTTAACCCTAGGACACTATCATTGATGTAGGTGTCCTACTTAGATGCAAGTGTCCAGTGGTTAAACATAGTTAGAACTCAAAATGTATGTAACCCATATCTTTATTACAGTCTTGTGATGATTCCTGACCATTTTCATACTCTATAATAGAACATTAAACAATATATGTTCTCTCTTTTATCCCTTAGTCACTTTTTAATTATTGTATTTATTTGCACACGTTAATTTAGTAAATTATATATTATGGATTGTACTTTAGTGTAAATCTAAATATTGTCATTCCCTTAAAACAATTTAATTGCTTGTATGTTTCTTTTGTGAATCCAAAAGCATTATAACATTTAGTGAACCTATCCCATGTTTATTAAACCAAAACCTAGTTTGTATATTACGGTTTGGAATTTCATTTTAGATTTTTATATTTTATTATCAGATCTAATTTATACCTCACTTATGTGGGCATAACTTAATAATTCTTAATTACATCCTTGTTTTGGCCCTACTAATTGTGTGCTTCATATTTATCTGCACCCTTATATTCTTTATGGAGTTCTTATCAAAAGCTAATGCATGAAAACAAAATTATGATATATTATTTAATCCACCTGATCATCAATGTATTGCATATGAAGACCTAGAATAACACTAAAAATAAGATAAACCAATTTTTGTTTACAACTATGACAATGAAAAAACTAATTATGCAAATACAAATCTAAATGAGCAAGCTAGTGATAATGAAATTTCTACTTATGAAGTAACAATATCCCTCTTGACTATGACAGCTATACTTTTCATTTGATTTCCAAAGGTGAAGAGGTTTAAGAAAAAACAAAAATGTAAATGATATTATTCCTAATGTTGAAAATCCAATCATTACATCTCCACCTTCTTTAGTTATCTCAATAAATGAGTGTGAGTCTCCCCTTACGAATGTTAAAAAATTTAAAAAAGTTGAATGTTCATCCGCTATCTCCCCTAAAGAAAATCTTGACCAAATCAAGAGTGTCTCCCATTCCCCAAGTAATACTAGTGTTAAAAACCATGTGTATTATTTGCATGATTCAAGTGAAATTCATCCAATTTGTTCTTTAACTGTAGTATGTGATGAGAAAAATACATATCTTGTATCTCCCATTTTTATCATTGAAGAGCATAATAAGAGTGATAATGAACATCCTATAGAAACTTTACACACCATAATTTTGTCAAGCAACCACAAGTATTATATATTTTTTTGCTCTTTCACATGAATGTCTTAGTGATGGATGTAACTCTTGTTCACATGGTAACTTCTGATATTTTAGTCTTTCTTATGTCTTGTTTTCCCTTTTTGCTACACCCTAGTGGTCCTATGTCATCCCCTACCAGTCACAAGGGACCACTAACCTATTCTACCTAGTCTTTACGTAGTTTGGGGACATCAAAACATTAGCGTTAGTCTTGGACACTAACATTATGTGTTAGTGTCCACTTTCAACACTAGTGTCCAATAATCACTTTCTCATCGTGTTTTTGGTCCTAACCCTTCCCTGAGCCTTCTCTTATGATTTTATCTCTCTTTTGTGTCTTATTAGCTAATGAACAAGGGTCTTACATTCAAATTAAATTTCCTTCTATATAAAAAGCCTCACAAGGCATTGTACATCTAGCACTTACTATATTGGCACATAATTGCATAAAATTAGTCAATATTACAACTCAACATACTGCATATTACTCAGCTATCACAACTATATTTTCATGCTTGATAAAATAAGGGCTTGAGTGAAATTCATTCTAGCATAACATGTGCATTTATTATGCATGTCTCCTAAGGGATCACTACATGTGATATAAGACCCATATCATTGAGGTTAATGTAGGTAGTGTCCAGGATAACAAGGGTTCTATCCAACTTCTTTTTACATTTAATCTTGTTATTGTTTTGTGTGTGCAAGTGTTATTAGGTTTTGGAGAAGATATAAAAAAATAGTGACATATATGAATGCTTAGGAGCTAAAAATTTACCTACATGTCTTTAAAACTCTCCCAAAACATCCCTGAAAGTCTCAAGTAGTGTCTTCATACAAGGACATTAGCACCATAACTAGACACTAAAACTACAATGTTATTGTCCTCCTAACAATTCTATTGTCTAAATCTAATTTTCAACTATAGTCTTGGAATGAAAGATTTCTAAATAATCTCAAACCCTATTTCATCCTTTTAACATTTGATTATGCATGTTTCACTTTAGGTAAACCTATCCAATTAACTATTTACAATATTTATCATGATTTACCTACTATAATCAGCCCTTTGAGAACCTAGGATTTATAATTACTAAGTCCTAAATATTTAAAACATTTGGTGAACCCAACTTACTTAGAATATTGCTTCAAGCCCTAATTCCATCTTAGGGATTACCTTCTACATTTTTATATAATAAATTAGTGTTTATAATTTTTTTGATTTTTTTCCCTCATTTTTACACAACCTAATTGATCCAAATCACTCCTCTAATAGGGTTTAATTAATTTAATACACTTTAAATTTTATCTACAAAACCCTCAAAAACCCTAGATCTGCATACTAGGTCCCTATACATCCAAATATTAGCCCCTAAGGTTTCAAATAAAATTCTGATTTTTTCTCATACATTGGGTTGAATATTTTGCATAATTACACATATACCTATGTTAAACTACATTATACCTATTGTGTGCTTGTTGTTAATTATTTACATTCTCTTTTTTGTCAAGTTTAAAATGACATCCAAGAAGCATCTTGCCCATCACCTAGTTGATAGATTTATGAATTTTTCTTATAATTATGCAAATAAATGGACTGATTTTCAAAACTGCACACTAGCACATTATAGTGAGCATGATTTCATTTATAATGATGATGATTATTATGGTAATGATGGATATGATGACTATTATGAGCATGATAATGAAAGCATTGGTGAAAATAGATTAGATGCATCTTCTTCTCTTTCTCCTCTATCTTCCCTTACTTTTCAAAATCAAACTAATAATGTAATGCCAAAAGAACCTCTTGTTGGTAGTGCTTTATTTCAATGTGATCCTAGTTTTTCAACCACTTTTACTACATATTTATTCAAATTAAAGTAATCCAATAACAATAAAATCAATTTACCTTTGCATGGTTCAAGTAACATTATACATGATATTCTTAGCATATAAAATCAAAATGCACATTCTTTAGCTTTATTAATTCAATTTGAAATAACAAGTAAAAATGATGTTCTTTTTCTAGATTTGCAAACTAAAGTAGATGATATTATCGTATCACCATATTTTAGATTTCAAGCTCAACACAATGACTCCACACACGATGTAGATACTTCAATTATCTCTAACTCTTCTCCTACATGTTATAATATGTCATATGAAAATATGAGTGGTCCTTCTTCTACCTTTAACTCAAAGATTTAAAATTACAATAATACATGCATGCCACTCATAGCTAGTGAAGACACACATTGCAATGTGCATACACATGATGATATATTGCATAGTAGTAAAAAGTTAAAATATTATTCTACTCTCTCTCTTACTAAGCATGGAAATGACATCTCTTCTTTCCTTACTTCTACAAGTGAAATAAAATTTGATTTTGATGAAACATGGAATAATAATGATAATTATGATGTTAGTTAAGAAGACATTAAGTCTAGTCCTTCTAGTTCTTTCCCTACTTCACCCATCTCTCATGTTCCAATTAATTGCTTATCAAATGCTAGTTTAAATGATAATATGCCTTCGAAAAAACACAAATGATATTATACGTATATTCATAGTTTACACAATTTACATTTGCATGATAATAATGCATCTTATATTCCATTAGCATGTGATACTTCTTTAAAAACTAACAAAATAAGAGATACCAATGAATATCCATCAACCCCCCTTACCATAGTAGAACCTGTTTCTCATCCCAACCTCCATAAGGGAGATAGACCATTTCCCTCTCACCAATTCCAAGTTATCACCCCTCCAAAGGTTACGGTGAGCAACACCAAAGGTACCCATTGTAGTGTACCAATGGATATAATTAATAATAAGATTCAAGTGTTAAATGAACCCCTTGATGATGTTAATATACATTTATGAGAGGTAATCTACTTGATGCATACCATGGGTGCTTTACAACAATAAGTAAACCATCTCACAATATAAAATAAATCATACCACTCTCAGCTTGATTCTAATGTGATCTATGGCAATCTTATCCCATGCAAAATTTTCACTAAAAAGTTACCAAAGCAGTTTCAGATACCACTATTATCAAAGCTTAATGGACCTGAAGACCCATAATTACACCTTCAAGTTTATGGGAAAGACATTGGTCATGTCACTAATAATTTGACTCTACTACAATTATTTCCAAAGTCTTTAGAGGGTGAGGCATTAAATTGGTTTCATCGTTCACTCCCTAGTGGTTCACTACATACATATGATGAGTTAGAAGAAGTATTTCTCATGCACTACATACATTATAAGGGACCTTGAGTCACATATGAAAGATTTCCTTCACTACACCAAACTAAAATAGAAATAATAAGTGATTACATTTGAAGATTCAATTCATGCATTAAATAGTTGATATATTAGTCGACTGACTTAGAGGTATTGTATATCATTTGTTGTAGAAAATTTCATTAGGTTAGCCTTTGCACTTAATCATATGCTTAGCTATCAAACCAAGTTGGTTCTAGACTTGATGGAGATAGTCATGAACATATGAAGGTCTAGTGCACAACATTTAATGATGTTATGGTGTTGGCATCAGTTTCACACAAGGCACAAGCCTTGTTTGCTCACTCAAACCATAATAGTGAAGGGATGGAGCCCACATTGGGATAATTGTAATATGGTACAAATTAGGGTTCAAAGGGACTTAATCATTACCCAAAGGGATCCAGGTGGCCTTCTAGCACTAGGTCATTTAGGGGAAGTTCATTAGGTGCAAGCCTTTATGATAGCATAGGTCCTAAGGTGCAAGTCCATAACTAGCTAGGTAGGGCTCTTAGTGGCACAAGCTAAAAGAATTGTGAGCATAATGTCATTTGATTACTTATGCAGGTCATAGGGATGTCTTAGGTTCAAGAGCTCATCCTTAGGGTAGTGCTGAGGCATGGGTCTTGGAGCCTTGGTGCATTCTAGTTCCAACACTTAGTCACTTTATAAATGAGTCAGGGTTATTCTATGGCACAAGGATGTTATTAGTGTCTAGGGATGAACCTTTATTTCATAATACATTCAAGTAATAGCTACAATATTACTCAAATGAAACTAACTAATAAACATAACTTTGCATAGAATAAAGCAAGACTTAACACATCATATCTTCAACCACATTCTTCATTGATTCATGATTCATCATATAGAGTTTAATTATAAAATGGAGTTTATGCTCTTTCGTAACATTACTTATTCCCAATGGCTCACAAGCAAGCTTGGGTTATACATTCAAAGGTTTAAACTATCTCATGCAGAATGAAAATACTTAGTTTCACTCTCTATTTTGCTAGAGCTTCATTGCCTTGGTCACCTCCTCCTAGTATTCAAATTTGAGGCTTATTTTATATGCAATTGGGAATCTTCTACCATGTGAGGTAAGTGTGTGCCAAGAGATGAGCTATCACGAGTCTGTCAGCTCCACTAAGCTGCCTAGGTTAGATGAGTGCATACTGTATGTTGAGCTATCATTTAGGGGTCACTTTTTCACCTACTCCACTCTTTGACATATATGCTTATTGATCCACCATGTACAAATATTAACAAAGATGTCTCTTAAAAGTTAGTGCCACATAACTACCTGCCATCTGGCATGGGATCCTCGGGGACTCCTCCAGCTGGTGCCAAAATGTACAAAAAGGGATCAACCACTCTAAATTTTTCCTTGCATCAAGATATGACAAGTTGGCATGGTTTACATAATTTCCATAAAAGGGGGCCCAACATTACCCCATATAAAATTATAAGTCCACTGTGGACTAGGATTTTAGTGCCTTTAGTGCACAGAATTTAGGCACACCTTACTCTAGATCTACCTTGATGTTGTCAAAGCCCTAAATGGTGCCTTTGATTTTTTTGATGATTCCATCTGCTTCATTCGAGGTATTCTTAAGAGTGAGCACATTCATGCTTTCTAATTCCTTCCTGAAGGCCTCAAGCCTTTCCTTTGCTTGCTTTACTCTGGCATCAAAAATATCCCCCTATTCATTAGCCTTAGTTTGGAAGGTGCAAAAGACTGCCTCCAAGTCTTTCTCTTGGGTCTTCAATTGAGTGCTAAAGGAGTTAACCTTGGCCATTACTTTCACATGCTTGGTCCTGGTTACCATGAAAGAGTATTGGAACAAAGCTTCATTTTCCTCCTTTGCCTTCTTGAGGTGTGCGTCGATGACTGCTGCTTGGTTGGCACCCCCTTCAAGTTTAGTGAATAGGTCTTCAACCATGTCCATCTTTTTATTTAATCCTTCCTTAGGGCTTCATAGGGGTCCTCTTTTTCCTCGAGCACTAGCCTCATCCTTGGTATCATTTTCTCTACAAGCACGCAAACATAATCAACTTCCTTCATTATATAGGTATCCACACCATCCAGGAGGGATAGATCTACCTCTTCCATAAACTCTATTAGCTATTTGAGCTTGAGTTTTGTTTCTTTAAGAATTTTTTTGTGTCTTTTGCTATTTTCCTCTAGTTGTTGGCATGAACATCATTGATGATGTTCTTGTATGTCACCAAGGATACCATCTTGATTAGTGCGTTTTCAAACCACATAAGGCTCATATCATGAGGATTAAGAAGTTGGTAATCATGCCCTTGTGTTTCTTGGCACATCAAATTTCTTTGGTTAAAACCTTGAATTTGGGCTCATCCATAGAGCAATCCAATGCCCAAGAGACCTGGTGGTACATTAGGGTCATAGAAGTCCTTGGAGGTAATCACTCTATCATATAGAACTCATCATCATCCTTAAACCCCTATTGTGTCCTCTCCTTGGTTTTAGGCTCATATTCTTCATCTTTACCCAACTCTTCCTCTTCATTGGTGCTGCTCTCTAAACCAGTGTCTTCATCTTTTTCCCTCTCTTCATCTTCTCCTTCTCTCTTCTCATCTTCTCCTTCTTCATCTTTCTCATCTTTTCCTTCTCTCTATTGTGTAGCTTCCTCTATTTCCTTGGAGGAGGTGCTAGGTGGTCTCTATTAATTTCTCTTACTTGGATTCCATGCTAATGGGACCCTTCTTCTCCCTTTCCTCTAACATGCACACCCTTTCCTCTTGGACCACTATCTCCTCTCTCTCCCTCTTATTAGCCTTCTCTACTTTGGCCTTTATTACCACCTCTTCTTTCTTGGCCTTCTCTTTTTTAGCCTTCCTCTTTGTGGCTTGTGCAATGCATTTCTTTTCTCTTTCACTTATCTCTTCAGCCTCTAGCCAGTCAATCTCAGCCTGGGACATGCCCTTGGATTTCATCTCCTTATGCTTATAGTGAAATATAATCATTACATCAATATGGTCTTGGTCTAGGCTCATGTCCTTCCATTGGCACTATAATTCTTCCTTTAGCGGTGTGCTTGAAGGGATTGCCTCTTTAAGATCTTTTTCTATCTCTTGTTCCTTCCTTCTTCTTTCACCTCCTGCACCTTGCACTCTTCATCCTTTCTCCATTCCTTTGAATCTACCATTTCAATAAACACCTTCAACATCCCAACCTTGGTCATTTCCTCCTTTTACTCCTTTAACTCCTCCACCCTTCACATCTCAACTTTAGAAAAGCCAAGTATCTTCCATCTACACGGTGCTTCTCTAATTCATTCAGAGGTGACTGAAAGGGGGTCAGTTCTAGAATTGATGAGGACTCATCATCCTCTAGCATGATGTGTTTGACCCGCAACCCACTTTCTATTTTTTCCAAATCCTCTTCCTCTTCTTATTTAGATATATCAATGCTAGGCACTGAAGAGGGAGCCTTCCCCTTTTTTTCTCTTTTACACTGGGGAAGGATTTGTACATGAATCTCATGCACTTATTAGATGACTCTAAAGTAAATTATTCCCCTTTCAAAGTGATCTTCAGCTTCAAGCACTCCTCAATTTATTCTACGGTCTCCCCTTTCTTTTTATTTGGAGATATTTTCTTCTTAGGGGGTATTGGGGTTCCTTCATCCCCAATCTAGGTTGGGGGGTCTCTTCTCCACTCAGTGCTAGACTTGACATTGGAATCCTTTTTACTTGGATTCATCTCATAATAGAGCCTATGGATGAATCTAATGATGGTGACCTCTTGGAATGGATTGATGTATGTACGATCTAAGGCATCTTTTTCATCTTTTGTCATGCTTCCATCTATGTGGGGAAACCTATGCCTCATTATTTGGCTTTCTGCATCTAGTTCCTTGACTGAAATATCCATCTTCTATGCATTTGGGATCCATTATATCACATCCCTAAAGTATTCTACTGAGAAGGTGAAGGGGAGCTTCAACCATCCTGACTTGTTTCTATCCTTCAGTGCCAAACATGTGATGTAGTAGTGTTGTATCACAGTAAATATTACCATCTCGAACATGCTCTTGGAAAGCCCCTGGGTAATGTGCCACTCTAATCCAAAGGCCTCAATGTACTTCTTATACTAACACATTATGTGCATCTTATATTTATAATTGAAGGTGGTAGGGAAAGTATAGTCCTTATACTTCTATGTGGGGCATTTATGGTGTTCTGGGAACACCCATAGATTACTTGAACTCCCATTCAAGATTCTAATCTCCTCCATTATGATCAAGATGAGGATGGACCCCCATATAAAGGTCCCCTTGGTGTTGTGGCATTACAATGAATTGGTTAATATTAAATTATGTGATCTATTCCATATGATATGCAATACAGAGGTATGCCTTAGACACATATGTTCAGCAGCCACCAGCACACAATTTGGAACTCATGAAGCACATCATTACCCTCGTGCTCGAGTCCTCACACTTGTTAGTTGGGAATGTATATCCCCCCTTGAAGTAATTTAAGAGCTTTATAATTTTTTCTGCTTCTTTATCATCATCCATCAGCTGATGGATGTCTCTACCAATGTTTGGGAGCTTGGTTATCCATTTTATCATCTGTATAGAGATTTTCATACACCAGCCTAAAAATTATATGTGGTCCTCATGGATGCATGAGAGAAGGAGTTAGATTATCTCTTAGGGTTTTTTGAAGTAAGGCAACTCATAGAGCTGATTTGTGTCAAAAGATCTTAACTTATCTTGAATTGAGACATCAAACAAGGCATCACCTTCTGGTGTCTTGTGCCCTGTATCCACCATCTAATCCTACACCAAGTCATTGAAGTGACTTGACATTCAATGGTTGTATTCCTTCAATTGGTATATGTATGCAAAGGAGCACCATGGTTCTCCTACTAATACCTCTAATGGAAATTATATGTATTGGTAAGACATTTTTTATATCACCTTGGTATCCACTACTACAATTCTAACTACCTCAACTATTTGCACCTTCATCTTAGTGGTAGATGTTTCTTCAATAATTTTAACCTACTTAGGTTCTAGCTACATCGGTGTGGAGCTTTCTACCTTCCTCTTCTTCACCATTCTAAATCTACTTGTATTAAACCTTGAGAGGTATGGCCTATCGAATCCTCGAATGATGACCAACACTTTAATAGTTGTGGGGTTTGTGACTATTTTCTCAAGTCCAAGCTTCACTAGCCATTAATAATGACCTAGGTAATAGCTTCTTAGTTAAACTTGGTTCTCTGCACAAACCTCTCTCTTTAATCCTTCACACTAGTCTTTACTGTGAACACACACTCTCTCTCTCTATGTTTCCATTCACTCTAAGGTGCTTGAATTGCTCAAATGCTCACTGTGACAGGGTTCTTCTTACTTTAGCTCTCTATTTTTTTCTAGGTTTGCACTAAGTCTTGAGTTAGCATAAACTTGGTAACCTAAGTAAGTCTAACATTTACCCTTTTATACCCTTCACTTGTTAACAACCCTTATTAATTGAAGCTTAATGGTGTAGGCATCTCAAGTTCTTGGACAACACAAAAATATATGAAATCCTTAAAAATATCTTATCTTGTATGCATTAATTATGTATCTTTGTGTCACCACCACCTCATTGAATACTCCTAATGGCTTTTTTAGTGAAGTGGCATGTGGTTCAAATGATCACTTCTCACTCATTTCAAGGTAGATGCTAGCTATTTTAGACAAATTCCTTTGGTGTGTGTATCTTTCAATGTGACCTTCACCTTCCTTATGGAAACCTAGGCATAGTGCCTCACATGCACATGATTTATCCTCCTCATTTCCACTATCTTCTAGTTGCTTCCTATTTTTAAGTGTGTTTCTCTATCTTGGTTGATTTCTTACACGTCATATTGCCTTGGCATGTCCTACCCCATATAAAGCCTTTACATTGTCCCTCTAGTACTTTACATCTCTTTTGGTTCTCTTACACACTATTAGATTGTGTGTCTCTAGTCTACCTTATACTCAACTAATTTGAGCATCTTCACTTCCTGCCTTGTGTTCAACTATGTTGAGTATCTTCACCTACCTCTTAGATTTCTAGCATCAGATCAATTGATGCACCTTCTGTTAATTATAGCACAAGGTAGCATTAGATTGGTTCATTTGTGGGCCTTCAAGTGCCCTACACTATTCATCTTGTGCCCATGTCTATGTTGTTACTTCTGCTTACACCTGGATGTCTAGCCTCATGCACTTATGGGTGCAAGTTCTCTTCTCACCCAATTATATTTATGTGTGAAGTGTTACCACATAAGTTTTGGCAGCCTTCGTGCATCGTTTAGTACCTCTATACACTATATAAGGGACAAAATAAAAGAAATGATAGTTTAGCTAGCACCAAAATTTATTTTGGTTAGCTCAACTTCAATCTGACTATTGACTAAGAAGTCATAGTGTTTATAGCACAAGTGTCAACCTACTACCTATAGGGCTTTAGTTAGTTTCTATTGAAATGCTCCAGGAGCATTTTGTTGAACAACATGCACCTATTTTAAAAGATGTGGTGGATGATGTAAGGACCCATCCATCATATTTGTAACTTTCTTGGGTGATTGAAGTACTTGGAATCATAGAGCAACACTAATGCTCCTTCAATCAGCTTTTTGTGCTTGATATGTTTGTCATGTCAATACTTCTAGTGTGCCTTTTCAATCTGTTGACTCATTTGTCTTGGGTGCACTTCTCATCCAAGCACTCCAAGTCTTCCAGCCTTGCATTTAAATATTCTCAGTCATCTAACTAACCAATTCATGCAATATGTAAGGAGGACACCATGAATTCCATGGGTATAACTGCTTCAGTGCCAAACACTAATTAAAATGGTGTAGCCTTGTTTAGGTGCTTATAAGTCATGTGATGCACCTAAAGTACTACTAAAAAATGATCATTATAATCCTTGTGACCTACATTACATATCTTTGTCAAGCACATCCCCAAAATCTTTTTGAAGGCTTCAATTGTGTTGTTGGCCTAGGGATGATATGGGTTGGTCTATTGGTACACCACTAATATGCATTTGATCAAAAGGATGCACACCATTTCATTGATGAAATGAGTATCTCGATCACTAGTTAGACTCAATAGACACTCATACTAACTTATGATGTTTTCCCATATGAAATGTATGGCTATCACAGTTTTGTAATCTTTGATTGATGTGAATTTTTCCCACTTAGTGAAATAGTCAATGGCTGCTAAAATGTATCTTGCACCTATGCATAATGTTGTAGGTTTGATTATCCTATCAAAGTCAATGGCCCATTTTTTTGAATGGCACCTAGGCAAGAATGGGAATGAGAGGTATCTCATCTTGATGGTTGGGTTTTCTAGTACACTGGCATACATCACATGCCTTAGTGTACTCCTTGGTATCTTAGAACAGGCTTAGCTACCACAAGTCTAATTGTAATACCTTATGTGTCATTGCAACTCCAATGCAATGGCCTCCTACAATCCCCTCATATGTTTCCTATAGGATGGAGTCTCGATCATGTTCCAAAACACACTAGTGTAGGACTTCATCTCTACGTAATTTGTACAACTCCCCCTCAATGAGTTAAAAGGAGGCAATGCAGACTATGAGTTGTTTCTTTTCCTTAGTTGACAAGGTTTGGGGTGCAAGTCTAGATATTAGGAAAGTAGCAATCTCCACTAGATATTTCAGGATGTGTTGAAATTTGTATAGTTGTGTGTTTAGAATGTCATCCTCAATTGGCATCACCACATCACCAGAGTTGACGTAGGATAAGTGGTTTGACCCTAAGTTATACTTCCTAGGTTTGATGATAATAGAGAACTGAAACTCTTAAAAGAGAACAATCCATCTGTATATGCACTTGTGTAAAATAGGATTTTTTATAAGGTACTTAAGCACCTCATGATCTGTAAAAAAGATGAATAGGGTTGTCAATAAGTATTGCCTAAATTTTTATAAGGCATAGACCATTGCTAGTGCCTTGCACTTGGTGGTGATGTAATTTTGCTCTGTTTGTGTCAATTTCTTACTTGCAAAGGAGATGGGGTGGTCCATCTTGCCTTTGCTTGGTTTCACCAATATGACATCAATAGTAAATCCTAAATCATTGACATGGACATGGAAAGGACTAGTCTAATCTAGAAATTATAGAATTGGTGTGCTAGCCAACTTTAGCTTTAGTGTTTCAAAGGCCTCCTCTTGTGCCTCACCCCATAATAATCGGTCATCCTTGTTCAAGAGCTCCTTTAGAGGTGATACAATCTTGGCATAGCTCTGAATGAACTTCTTGTAGTAGTTATAATGGCATAGAAAGGTGTGAATGTATTTCTATGTTGGGGGGGTCTGGAGCTGGATTATTATGGCTATCTTCACTGGATCAACAAGCAAACCATCCTTGTAGATGATGTGCCTAACCAATATCCCAAATGGAGCTATGAAGATGTACTTTTTTAAATTTAAGGAGATCTAAAGCTACATACACCTCTTAAACATGTGGCACAGATTGTCATAGTGGTCTTTTACAATACTATACATGGTCTAGTCATTAACATACACTTGGAGGAATTTATGGATATATTTCTTGAAGGCAGTGATCACTATGTTAGAGAATATGGCTGGCACATTTTTGAGTCCAAAGGGCATCATGTTATAATATAAATAACCCCATTCAGTCATAAATGTTTTTTTGTGCTTATCTTCTTCCTTGATCTGCACTTGATGGTAGCCCAAAAACCCATTAGTAAAACTATAGATTTCATAGCATGTAACTCCATCTAGTACCTCATCAATAAATAGGGTTGGAATGGATTATTGACACAATTGCATTCAACATCTTATAGTATATGCACATTCATATGTTCCCATCCTTCTTAATGTTGATGACCATTGGGCTCACCCATCTAGATTTTTGGACTGAGTAAATGGCATTGGCCACTAGTATTCCATCAATCTCTATTTTTACCTTGGTGTGGAGATTGGGATTCATCTGATATGGGTGCCTCTTGACTGGCCTCACACCATCCACCATCTTGATGCTCATTTTTCCAAGGGATGAGTGGGTTCCCTTCATGTCCTAGTAGCTGCATGGGAACAAGTCCTAGAATTCTTTCAAAAGTTCTACAATTTGTGCCATCTCTACCTCTGACTAGTAAGCACCAATAGTGGTAACCTTTAATTCACCTTCTACATTGATGTATACTTTAGAGGTCTTAAGTAGCATGTGATAGGGTTCATTTTTTTCCTGATGAGAATCTTTAACTTGCCTTATCCCCTTAGTTGTTTCAATTTGAAGATGAATTGGATCATCTTTATCTAGGGCATTATCATCCATATGGTGCATAAGTTTTTTCTTCCTACTAGAGCCTTCCAATTACGCTCTTTCTAGGTCTCATCATCTTCTTCATTGGATTCATTGTTGAGCACCATCTCTTCAAATAATTTTGAGAGCACTAATCCTTTCTCCCTAAACATTTCCATAAGGTACTCTTCTAAGAC
The DNA here is from genome assembly GCA_037957365.1 of Torreya grandis. Lineage (NCBI taxonomy): Eukaryota > Viridiplantae > Streptophyta > Pinopsida > Cupressales > Taxaceae > Torreya > Torreya grandis. Next base: position 29,944 of record JARHVA010000871.1, read on the forward strand.
TGTGGTGTCCTCAAACACTACCTTGTGGATGACTTGAAATGGCTCCAATAGCTCTAAGTTCTACAAGGAAAAGGAGAATGTGCACATGAACCTCTTTTTAAGTAATTCCCAATTTCCCATCTCATGATGCATCTCATTAACTATGTATCATGCACATGAATATGTTCTCAAGGTCCTATAAAAGGCATGCACCCATAGGCCTTTTAGTCATTCTCACCATAGATAGTCCAAGTTTGTTCACACAACTTTACATGTGTGATTGGGTTTGAATCACACGAGTAGGTGGGTATGTATAAGTCTTCATTACTTTTTCCAAACCTAGTGAATATGACTACCTTTACATCTTGCCAAGTTGGTAAGTTGGTTCTTTGCATTACCCACCAGTGAATAGCAGTGCACTTCAAGGTATGAACTAGTGCACCCATTCGGTCTACTTCCTTAGGGATGCAAGCTTCAATGTCATAGACATACATTTCTATGGGTTGGCTCTCTTCATACTTTGGAAGCATGAAAAGCTTCCCTTTACTTATAAAAAATGCCTTTCTCCATCTTTTGGGTGTGAGGAACCCATTTCTTCTTAGGGTGTTCAATCCTAACAAGCCCTATCTTGGCTAGCCTTGGTCCAGTTGTGTGTAATAGGTAATAGCTTCGACCAGTGACCTCATAATCCTCTTTGATCCATCATTTTCATGCTACATTAGTTGTATCATAGGTTTATTGTCTATCCTCCCATTTGAGTACACCTTGGTCATTAAGTTTGAGCTTCTCGACACCCTGCACCATGATGTTATAAATGTGGTTGATCTCATCCTTGAGATTAACACTCTCTACATATGGGGGGCCTTGATCACTTGATAGAGGGATCACCACCCTTTCCTTTCCATTCTCAAAATTCATGAATGCTTATTAATGTGCATGTATGAATTTTTAGCATAGCACCATGGCCTTCCCAAGAGCATTAGATAGTTATCTTACTCTACCAATTGGATGACCTTGAAGTCAGCTTGAAACTCTGCACCCATGATATCTCTAATGGTGCCTTTCAAGATCTCGATAGGTTGTGCTCTATTTTTGTTAGCCATGAACAACATGTGAGGTGAAGGCCTCAAAGGTGGCCCCCCATATTTTCCCAGGTGGTTTGGGTTAAAATATTGAACTTTGTACCTATATCAACTAATGCTTCACAAACTGACCACCCATTGATGGTAGTGTCTATCAATAACTCTTGGTCATACTTGACATTCTAAGTATGCCTTATTTCATATACTTACTCCATATGCAATGCAACAACCTCAATAATTTGAGGTGTAACCTCTACTTCTAGCTTTTTCCCTACATGCTTTATCAATAAATCTTTTAGTAGGGGTAGCATTCCTTTAGTTTGTAAGAGGCATAGGAACTCAGTCAACTCCTATACTTCAGCCTCCTAGTTGTCTTGTCTTTTGCATGACTAGTGGTACATGCCTCTAGATCTCTTGCTAGATAGAGTTTGCCTTAAAAATTCTATATCACACTCATGGCTTATTGCAAGACATCCTTCTATTGTGTAGGGTTAGGATAGGGTACAGCTTTTGGCTCGAGCCATGTTATGCGCTTAGTGTAGCTCAACTCACTATAATCCAAGCCTAGTTCTTATATTGGCATAGGAAGTAGTTGAGTGGTAAAACCACTTTGGGTCATGCCCTACACCTTATGTGGCTCCTTTTGAGTTTGTTGTGGTTTGAGAGCCCACCTTTCCTATTTAGACTTGCACATCACCATTATTGAACCTTTATCTACATCAGGCCCATCTTGAGTTAGTTTTTTGTATAAGGATAGGCATTCCTCAACTTCATGTGATCCTCAATAATACCTATACATTGGGTGTGTGGGGCAGTTATGTTGATAATACTCAATTGACCCACACTTGTAACATAACCATGGTAGGAATATTCCTCCACCATGTCCTCTTCCTTGCCTATGTGCATGTCGATGGTTCCCATATCCCATATTATTCTAATCATATCCCTCATTGCCTTGACTCACCTGATTGTTTCCTGATGTCATCACCTACTTTATGCCTCTTTCCATATTTTGGCACATCTCATAGATGATTCTATAGTCCACTATTGAATCTATATACGCATCACACATTTTGAAGTAAATGGTGGAATTTACTTGACTAGCGCATTATAATAGAGGATAGTTTTAAGAGACATGTAGCCCATGACAAACTTCACAGTTGATAATTAGGGCATGGACATCTCTTCATGGGAAATTGTTCTTATTATGCCCCTCCATCTCATAGTCAGTGCACTATAACCCACTATGAGTGTCATACATCAAACCAGTAGTCAGTTTCTATAGCTAGGAGGCCATTGACGTAATTTGCACCTCTATGCATGAGTTGATCTTGGTATGCCCATTTCTTACTACCTCATCCTAAAGCATGGCTTCAAGCACTTCATAGGGGTTCATGAAGGTCTTCATGGATAGTTTTCTTCTAAATGGTACTAACAAACCTCTAACAAACCATTACACATGTTGGGAGTGGGGAATGTCATATGGAAGCTTAGAAAGAAGATTTTTAAACCATGTGTCATACAGGTGCATGCTCTCGAATAACCCTTGGTTGATTTCCTTAAGCATCATGATGTTCTATTGTTTAAATTTAGGGATACCAAACTCTTTTAAGAAGGCTTCCTTTAGCACATTATAGTCAACTATAGCCTGGTTGAGATCAAACTTTTGATACCAGGTATGGGCATGAGCCAATAAGGTGGTCACAAACTGGGTTGCCTTACGCTCAGGGTAAGTGATGCCTTAAGTGTGCCATTATAACTCATACTTTAGCACATACTCTGGGCAAGTGCATCACCATCTCGTAGTAAACTTACTGAAGGGGAGGTGCCAAGTTTTGAGGTACTTATCCCCCTTGTGTTTGTATTAGATGTGGCCCTCTACTGACTCCAATTATGGGTTGAGGCATTGATCCTAGCATTTTTAGTTGCATTGTCGATCTCATCAACATAGTATTATTCACTTATGGCACATTACCACTTTCTATGGGTTGTTGTCTAGTTGGCATAGGTGATATTCTCTATATGAGACTGCTTGTACCTAGGTTCATGGTTCTTAGATTGGTGCTTGCTAAATTCACTATATCCTCACTCAGTTCTTCATAGGGAATCACTTTTTCAATCACAAACTCTTGATCCAAATCTTAAATCCTATCAAAGTCAACATTGATAATAGGTTTAGTTATCATTCTTTTATCTTCTGATGGGGAATCCAATGCATGAGCTTGTGCTTTAGGTTAAAAGGGGGTAGGTGCTTATGTTGCATTCTCAAGTGCCACATCTTGTAGGAACCCACTAAATCCTACACCTAAATACTAAGTCTAGTCTCTTACTTCTTCCTCTCTCTCTTCATGCTTTTGTAATTCAAAGGATCATTTCCCATGCCCTTCCCACTTACTATGGGTCCTCTTGGCACTTCTAGGTTCTATATACTCCATCAGCCTACACCTTTGCTTATTATAGTTTATCGTCTATAGCTCTTAGGTGTTAGGTTGTTGTTCCTCCATCGCACCTTACCTGCACTTTCCCTTCTCACCTTCTTTGCTTGCCCATATGTGCAAGGATTTTAGCCTTCCATCGTTACATTTTCTATACCATAATCCACCAAAAGCTTCTTCAACTTGGTGTTACACCTTGGTTCATGAATAAAATCATACTCTACTTCTTTAGGGCATGAGAAGGTAGACACTATTAACTCTAATACATAACTATTCAATACACTATTCCTCCATTTGTCCAAAACATGCATCCAAACTTCGTCTAAGCTCTCTAGCCTCTCTACGCCCTCTATGGTCCACTTGAGGTGCTATTCATAGCTATGCCTTCTAGTAGTAGTGTAGGCAACAAGCCACAAATACACATGCTTAGGTAGCTTGTAAAAGAACACCTCATATAGAGCATCATACAGGTTAGCTTGCACCCATTATTTTGGATCCTATTCTTTACACATGGGATGCTTCTATGTGAAACTATCTTCTAATTGCTCTAGCTAGCAATCAATGTTCTTGATTGATATTCAGAGCATCATTGTGTTTTGTCATTATAACAATGAAATTTAACACAAGTCTTGGAAACAAAACCAAAATGTTGTATAAAAGTTCATTAGGTTAGCCTCTACACTTAATCATATGTTTAATTATAAAACCAAGTCAGTTTTAAAATTGATAGAGCTAGGTGCAAGCATAAGAAGGTCTGGTACACAACATTTAATCATGTTATGGTGCTAGTATTAGTTTCACATAACACACAAGCTTTGTGCACTCACTTGAAGCACAATAGTGAAGGGACCAGGCATGTGTTGGGTTAATTGCAAAATGGTGCAACTTAGGGTTCAAAGGGACTTAACTAGAGGGATCCAGGTGGCCTTTTGATGCTAGTTTATTAAGGGGAAGGTCACTAGGTGTAAGCCTTCATGATAACATAGGTCCTAAGGTACAAGTCCATAAATGGCTAGGTAGGGCTCTTAGTGGTGTAAGATAGAAGAATGGTGACCATAAGGTCATTTGGTTACTTATGCAGGTCATAAGGATGGTTTAGGTTTAAGAGATCATCCTTAAGGTAGTGCTTAGGCATAGGTCTTGGAGCCTTGGTGCATTTTGGTTCCAACACTTAGTCACTTTACAAGTGAGTTGAGGTTGTTATATGGCACAAGGATACCATTAGCGACTAGTAATGAACCTCCATTTCATAATACATTCAAGTAATAGTTATAATATCACTCAAATGAAATAACTAATAAACATAACTTTACACAGAATAAAGCAAGAGTCAACACATCATCCCATCAACCACATTCTTCATTACTTCATGGTCCATTATATAGAGTTTAAGTATAAAATAGAGTTTATGCTCTTTCCTAACATTACCTATGCCTAGTGGCCCATAGGCGAGCTTGGGATATACATTCAAACATCTAAACTATCTCATGTAGAATGCAAATACTTAGTTTCACTCTCTATTTTATTAGAGTTTTGCTTCCTTGGTCACCTCCTCACGATCTTCAAATGTGAGGCTTCTTTTATAGGTGATTAGGCATCTTCTATGAGGTTATATGAGTACATGCCAAGATAATGAGCTATCATGAGCCTCTCGGTTCCACTACCCTGCCCAGGTTGGATGAGTGCATCCCATATGTTGAGCTATCATTTGGGGCTCACTTTCTCACCTACTCCACTCTTCGACATCTATGCTTCTTGAGCTGTCACATATAAATCCTAACAAGGATGTCTCTTAAAAGTTAGCACCATGCAACCACCTACCAGCTGGCATGGGATCCTCAAGGACTCCTCTAGTTGGTGTCAAAATGTATAAAAGAAGATCAACCACTCCAAAGGTTGCCTCACACTAAGACCTAATAAGTTGGCATGATCCATGTAATTGACATAAAAGGGGGCCCAACATCATTACTAAAGTCCTCATTTTTCCTCTTAAGGATAAATTACTATGAGACATCTAAATCATTTAGGCATATATGTTACATAGCTTTGGGATTAGAGAAAAAATTGGGACTAGTTGCAACACATTCAGAGGCAAATTTGGATGTAGATTTCCAATAGCCAAAACCATCTAATATGGTACAAGAACCTACTCTACCTATGATTAAGAAATAAATGTAATAGAAACAACCAATCAAGATACTCATTAAGGGCAAAGAGCCACTTCACATAGCATTTCCTATAGTGAGTAGATCATAAGACACCAGTAGAGGGGATATATGGTTTTCAAATAGAGATAGGCCTCATATTATCTTACTTACATTATTAGATAAAGAGATGATCACACTTCCTTCTACTCATCACCATCTAGCACACCATCTGTACAGGATACATAATACACCATATTATAATTTTGATTAGATAAATAGACATTGGGATAACAACTATTATGGACTCAAATATCCTATTGACTAGTATGTCAACAAAGGCATTATAACATTTACACATGAGAAATCAATATCTCATTATCCACACTCTCCTAAATCACACTCCTCTATGACTGAGTTATCATAGGATGTTCCTTATAAGTAGCCATTGGTTACTCATCATACACACCATGTGTTTTCTAGGACACCAACTTATGAGAGATATCACGCACCATGGAGTCAATAAATATGGAAAATAGTTCACAGAGATCCACCTACTTATAGTAACATCAAAAAAAAATGGAAAGGAACTTAATCACCATTTATAAGTCAACAACCAATTAAGTTATTTGGTAGAGATCACATAGATCAAAGTATAGGTCAATCACCGATTAAGATATTTGGAAGATATCATAGATATTAGAGCATAGTTCAATAATTGATTAAGATATTTGGTAGAGATCATAGAGATTAGAGCACAGTTCACCAACTGATTATGATATTTAGCAAAGATCATAGAGATTAGAGCACATCTTCAGTATGATAGCTAATTGGTTTATTTACTATAGAGACTAAATCTCTATCTACTAGTAGTGTACCACAATTAGTATTAGTTCTAGAGTCTATTTCCATGTTGACACAGCATGATCAATATGGTCACTTATTCACCATGCCATTCAAGTTCATATAGTGCATGTTACAGTTACATGATCCACAGTCAAATATCCTATGATACTCCTATACAACCTATACTAACAACTAACATTCCTAGTCCAATATACATATATACTTAAACATTTATAAACATATATATGATAACAACCTACCCTCAACTACCCTAATGGGCTCAACATCCACAACATCATCTATGGTAACCCCACCTCCTTGAAATAATGGTGGCCATCTATTATTTACCCACCATGATATGTAGGCATTGGTAGCTCCTACATCATCCACATCCAGTATATCCAACACTAAATCTCATTCTATCAATAGAATTAGAGCTAGCTCCACTACCAATGGTCTCGACCTGCTCCCTGGCCTTACTAGAGCATGAGAACTCCTCACCCATACCCATGGTTTCGGTGGAACATCTTAAGTAACACCAAACTATAGTGTCACTCATTCATACCAAAATATCTTGAACACATTGACCCAATGGCCATGTAACCATCAACTTAGTTAAACCTGTCTTAGTTGAACACCATCCTTAGGCCACCCCTCAAAGCCCTTGTATGGTCTCCAAATAATATCTCTGATCGTCAACCTATCCAACACCTTTTGATAGTAAAACATTCTCTTTATGGGCATGTGAGTCTTACCATTCCATATCTTTACAAACATCTATGGGTGAGCCTAATCCCCTCATGGATACCCCTTTGATCTAACCATAATAATATGCTTATAGGCCCAACAATGTAATAATGTTGAAGACCCAATGCCACCCACACACAAATCATGAGTGAAATAGTATAAATCTTGATACAAGTGGGCTAGCATAGTGACACCCCATGAGTATACGATCTTATGCTCTTCTATATCCTGCACTATACCATGCATCTTGTATGAGATAGATACCCCACTCCCATCCATAATAACAAAGGAAACTATTAACACTACCAAAAACTTATACAACTACATAACATTGGTCATAACAATCAAAGATAACAATACATCACTATGACTCCCTACCTAATGAGTCCCTATGAGCATCATTGCAAATTGCCTTATGGCCCACTCTATAGCTCAATCTCTAATGGCTTCCTATAACACTACCCTCTGACTAGTAATGGGAAATCTCAGGATCTTATAGACATCCTCCAATGTCACAATGATCTCCCCAATGGGAAACTAAAACATAAAAGTATTAATGTTTCACCTCTCACACAACATCATCATAATCATAAGCATATCCTAGGTCATTAGATCCAGTGATGCCACATCACCCAAACTAGCTCTATCAATCATCAACATCTCATCATCTATCAAGGGCAGACTCTATAAACACTCTATCATTTGGCCACTCTAAAATGCCCTCATATATGCATCCACCTACAACATACAACCAAATCTAGAATTAGCATCCTAGAATACTAGATAAATATGTAATAATAGTCATTAAATATAAATTAAAAGTAAAACTAGCAAATTTGGCTTAGTGGACGCTAGTATTGTATCCTCGATAGTAGTTTCATACTCAGGATAGTAGTGCCATACTCAATACATTAGCATCATCTTCCTAAATAGAGTCGTAAAATACCAATTTTTCACTAAAATTTATGAAAATGTAATAAATATATCAAAACCAAGGAAAATGATAGATTCCTTACTAGGGTAACCTCCTCCCCAACTCGGATAAGTGCCTTCACCTCCTCATACCGGGTTGCACTCACTCCTCATCTCCTTGGCATGTTTCTAAGATCAGAGTAAATAAATTCTATCAACTCAAATGGTTCAAATGATTTGTCAAACCAATCATCTAAACTATTTAAGCCATGTTTTACAAATGCCACCTATCTAACGTTGACCTTACTTGCCAATTTTGCCAACTAATACCAAATTCTTCTAAATGCAATATCTCAAGAACTATAGCTCTAATTTTTGATCTATTTCTTGTGCATGGGACATGATCATGATATCCCTTGCCCCGTATCAGTTATATTACTATCTTAATCAATTCAACTCTAAAAAATTATAAAACTATATTTCCTTAAAAGGCTCAATATAGACCAAAGAAATATCCTACTCTTGATTTTTTTTTTTAAATTCTCACAACCAATGAATTAATCAAACTTGAAACAACATCACCAATGCTAACTACTACTAATATACCAATCACTATAAATTTTGGTTATACACACTTAGCATAGTGTTGTCTCTCTTACCAAAATGGGGAAATATATACACTATTTACACAGACACGTAGATTGGTTCATATACAAATTTACATAGATGTATAAATTGGTTTAGAGATAGATTTGTATAGGTATATAAATATGCTTAGATATTTAGATACATAGCTTGACTGAAATTTCCAATTTTCCATGATCTTGTCATATATTGGTTCAAATACATAATTACATTATTCAGATATCATGTTTGGGGGGCATGATGCAAGGCACATATCTTAGATCCCATAGGGTTCTATCAGATTGTACAGATGGAATGGTAAGTTATACCATTCTCTATGTTTAAATTACTAGATTACACTCAGATTTCCACTAGGGTGTCACTAGGATTTCACTAGTTTGGGTCACATGGCCAGCTACAATGGTTGATCCATAGTTGTTCACCAGACCTAGATTATGTAGGTTGAGTGACAGTTTTGACCTTTATTTTTATATTACATTTTCAAATCCACTCTAGATACCAAAGTGGGGACAAGTAGACTTTATTTCTCCACATTTATAAATGGCATTCTTAGATGCAATCCATATATTAGAGTGGGGGTAACCAAGTCTTATTTCTCCACAATTACAAATTATATTATGAGATTCAGTCCAGATATTAAGGTGGGGGAGAAATAGAGTTTTGTTCCTCATAATTTAGTTCACTAATTAGATTTAGTACAAGGTGCACCCAAATTATGGATTTATTCTTCACATACATCATGCCAACTCCCATCTACTTCTCTAGCCAAGAAGTGGGCCAAGTCCAGAGCACATCCATATAGGTAAGTACAAGGATGCATTTCTCTTTTTATTTTACTATAGTACTTTCATTTCATTGCATTACTAGAATAAATGGGGGTAAATGTACACACCCTAATTTAGTTAAGCAACCACAATAATTATGTCTTTTGTTGTTCTTTCATAAAAATGTCTTAGTGATGGATGTGACCCTTGTTTGCATGGTCATTTTGGGTCTTCTGGTATTTCTTATGTCTTGTTTTCCATGTTTGATATACCCCTAGTGATCGTATGTCATCCCCTTCCATTCATAAGTGCCACCTAACTTATTTTTCCCATTCCTTACATAATTTTGGGACATCAAGACATTAGCATTGATCTTAGACACTAGAATTGTGCACTAGTGTCCACTTTTAGTGCTAATGTCCAATGGTCACTTTATCATAGTGTCTTGGGTCCTGAAACTTCCTTGAGCCTTCTTTTATGATTTTATCTATCTTTTATAGCTTGTCAGCCAACAAACATGGGACTTACATCCAATTCAAAGTTCTTTCTATATAAAGATCCTCACAAGGAATTTTACATCTAGCACTTACTATCTTGGCACATAATTACATAAAATCAATTAATAGTATAGCTTAGCATATTGCATATTAATTATCTCTCACACCTCTATTTGCATAATTTATCAAAGAAGGTCCTAAGTGAAAGTCATTCTAGCATACCATGCATATTGATTATGCATGGTCCTTAAGGGAGAACTACATGTGATATGAGACCGCTATCATTAGGGTTAATGTAGGCAGTGATCAGGACAACAAGGGTTCTATCCCATGTGATTTTAATATACCACAACCTAGTTTTTCTCTAACTATTACATTTGATCTTGTTGTTGTTTTATGTGTGCAGGTGTTCATTAGGTTTTGGAGAAGATCCAACAAATCAATGACATAAACAAATGATCAGGAGCTAAAAACTTACGTAAAAATGGACATTGGTGCTATAAGACTATTGTCATCCTAATTGTGTTATTGTTCAAACCTATTTTCCAACTACAATTTCAAAATGAAAGACTCTTGACTAATCTCCAAGCCTGTTCCAACCTTCTTGACATCTGATAATAGCTATTTGCTCTAGATAAGTTCATTTCCTCATTGACTTTTACTATTTTAGGTAAATCTATCTTATTAACTATTTACAATATTTATCATGATTTACCTATTGTACCCAACTCTCTAATTACTTAAGATTTATATGTACTAAGTCTTCAACAGTTAAAATAGAAACCTTCACAAAACTTGCATTGTTTGGGGACACACAATAAATCCCAAATCCTTTTCATGTATATTGTACAAAGGTCAAACCACGTAAATTTAAACAACAAAAAACTATGTTTCCAAAAGGTTTCATAACAAAATAATATTCTAAAGCACATGTTATAGCATGGAATTTCACCCTTGTGGGAGAGTTTTTAGGCTCTCCCACTTTTGACTATAATCATGAGAACAACCTCAACATGTGGGTATCCTATGGTGAGGTTGATCCTCTAGGCTTTTTAAAGAGGCTAGTTCCTCTTGGTAGATCACCTAAAACTACTGCTAAACTAATGCTTCATGAGGAAAAGGGTTAAAAGGGAGGTAAGGGTTCCTAAGAAGGCTAACCAGGCGATGCACAAAATTTAAATGACCACTCATCTATGATTGAACCCACACTAGATCAGTCATGAGACAATTTGGACTTGCACTATCTCAAGATCAAATAAACACACACTAGAAAAGGTTTAAGTAGAACACTAATCTAGACCTACAAAAGCTTGAAAATACTTCAAAGAGGCAAGTAGAAGGCTAATGGACTAGGAATACAGTCATTCACGAATCCACCAAGCACAAGCATACTAAATCACTAATCAAAGATAAGAAATAAAAAAAGAAATCATCTCACTACATTTAGGAGGTAGTTCTTACAATATCTCGATAGGTTTTAGCCTGGTTGAAGGAGCACATTTTTTATAAATGTCTTAATGAGCAACCATCTCCCAATAAGATGACAAAATTATAACAAATTTGGGCCATTATAATGGCAAGTTGCATGATATTTATAGAGAATGAGGAGAGAAAGAGAACTACATGGTAGAAAACAATGAGGGGAAGTCGTTAAATTGGGACTGCTACTATCACCACTACCTTGACCATGAAATGTGCCACCTAGGATCATCCCAATATCCTTGAGCCATTCCCGTATTTAAGTCTCCCTTTGGCATATTTGAGGAGCCATGCTATGAGTAGCTGAGATGTCTCTTCTTTGTGTAACTAAATTGATCATTTGAATTTAAATAATGGCATGGAAATTCTCCCCTTCACGTGTCTTACTGAAAAGGATATAGGTCTCCATGCCTGGGAACTCAAGCTGACCCATGTTGCATTTAAGTTGGATGGTCATTTGTCAAGAGCAAACCATATTGAAGGACAAGAGCCTTCATAAATTCCTAGCTACCAGCTACTTGGACTCCCTTTTACATTGATTGTTCATCTTTATGCCACTTATCCTTTACTGATTGGCCCTTTTTTCTCTAGATTATGCCATGTGGTAGCCTTTCATTCATTGCATCATGACTCTTGTGTTGCTAAACCAAGCTTAAGTCAAACACTTAAAGAATATTGATTTACTCTATGCAGAGTAATTTGGGTTCTTTGATCTCTCCAACTTCAAACTTTATTTTCTCCTTTACTTATAAAGCTTTTTAAGTAAAGTACTTCAAAAAACCTGATTTACTTTATGCAAAATAATTTGGGTTTTCCAAGCTTACTTACTTTGGACTTGTCCATCTTGAAGTCTTTGGGATTTTGCATCTAGAAGTCTTCAGGATTCTCAAGGCCAGCTACTTTAGACTCTCTGCACCTTAAGTCTTCATACTTCTGCCACTTGAAGTCATCAGAATCTTGCCACTCGAAGTCTCCTTTATTCTATAGGATTCTTGCTTGTTTCTCTTTCTTTCAAAAATCTTATTTTGTGGGCAAATCTCCCAAAGGAATTTCTTTAGACTATTTATCCCAAGGAATTCCTTTGGACTTTTGTCCAAATCTTTGTTTTCTTTTGGATTTCTTCCTCATGTTTTCTCCCAAAGGAACCCTTCGGTGACTTTTTCTTGCTCTCTTTCTTTTGGCACAATTTTACGAAGCTATCTCCTTGTTTCCTTTGGCCTTTTTTTTGCTAGTGCCCTTCTAATTTATTAAATTTGACCCCTTTAAATTTTATGTAAATCCCTTTGGATTTTTTGACTATCTCCTTTTAGCCAAGAAAAGGCCTTTCAGCCTTATGAATTGGTACCTTCAAATTTTCCTGAAAAGTGCCTTTGGTATTGTGAGTGCCCTTCAGAGAAAGGTACTGACCCTTCAGAAATGTGCAAAAGGCCCTTTGGGTTTTTTGAAGAGGATCACTTCTATTTATGAAAGAGTCCTTCAGGATTTGTGCCTAGACCTCCTTCTTTCGAAAATGACCCTTAGAGAAGACTTGTCCCTTTGAAATCCTAAGAAGCACTATCTTTCAAGACCAAATCAGGTTTTTAATGTCTCATTACTTATTTTGGGTTTTTGACTACTCACAACTTATGAAGTAATTAAGCAGTGCACCCCTAGAAACTCAAAATACACTGCCTAGTCTAAATCAAGCTTTCCAAACCTTCTTACTTGTTTTGGGGTTTCGACTACTTATTACTTATAAAGTTTTTAAGTAGTGCTCCTCTAAAAACCCGAAGACTTCTCCTTTGAAAAAACCCAAAGTTGTTTAAACTCTCCACTTTTTCTTGAATGTCTACCTTCTCACACTTGGGCAAAATTTTCCAAAAATGGCCAACATTTTTGGTGAATCACAGGGAATCATGGATGTTATGCTTGGGAACCCAGCTCATGTTGCCTTGTCTAGTCCATTAGGCATGGAGTCTCTACTTTGGTTCAATAAGGCTGACCCTTTTTGGAACCTCTTCTTGAAGCAATAAGGAAAAACAAAACAAAGTACCCAAGGCACTTAATGAAAGGAAACTAACCTAAAATGAAAACAAGGACAACAAATAAATGTGCCTAAAATAGCACTTGGAGGAATTTGAAAAAGACCCGTCTAATATATACACCCTAAAACTATGTGTACCTTTCCTCTTGGATCAAAAGGAAAGTTTGATACTTTTCTTACATCATGAGATAAGAGATTGAATAAGGCATGCAGCTTCTTAACCCCTGGTCTTGATGCCTACCTCTTCTTTGCTGCAACTGTTAGCTTCTTTGTCATCATGCTCAATGAGAACCAAATAGCTCCAAATAGGTTAGCTATGTGAACCCAGATAGTCTCAAATTCTTCATATGGATCCTTAACTATAACCTCTAATAGTGGCTCAATAAGGCATACCTCTTTGATTTCTATGGTGTCCTCAATAGGACTGGGCTTGTTCTTTATTTCATGTTTTTGGGCTCATCAAGGAGTTGATAGCCCATTTTGAAGATTTGAAACAAGTCCCTATCTACAATAGACTCTTAAGGTGGTAGATTTTAAAGGCTACACACTCCATCCCCTTTAATTTTCTTGACAAGGTTTCCCTCCTTGGCTGTAACTAGGTCATAATTGCCTTGGAGAAGAACATAGTCAGCTCTCAAAATCTCAAACAAGTCCTCAAATGAGCCCTCCAATTAATTAGGAACCTCTGGAAACTCTATAAGTTCATTAATTTGATCAGTTACTTCATTTATTTCCTCATCCCTTTTATCACATGGTATCTTATCTAGGGAATTGACAGCCTCGACCCTTTAGTCTTAACATAAGGTGGTAGATTTGCATCCTCAATAGTGTAGTCTACTTCATGCACTACTTTAAAAGAGTCTTCAATATGTTTTCTTTCATTCAAGAAGGTTGCTTTGATCTTTTGTAGACCAAGGGGGGAACCTATGGTGATTTCTTCCTTATAGTTACTCATGATATCCTCCTCCTCTGCCTCTTTAGATACATTTCTTTGGTTTTCTTCATAGAGGAGAGGCTCTTTCTCAAAGAGTGGCATAATAGGCTCTTAAAAATGCTCAACAAGGTAAAAAAGGTTCAGGGAAGCTACCATCGGTTCATGATTTTGTTCCTAAAGCTGCTCTACTTCCATCACCATCACCTCATCTTCCTGATTCTTTGTTTCTTGAATGGCTCTCCATGAAAGAAAGGCTCTAGGCTTTTGAGGGGAAAGGAATGGAGGCTGAAAGGTTTCTTGTCTAATTTTAGGAAACACCACCTCCTCTTTCAGCCCACTACTCTAAATGGATTTTCAAGATGGAAAAGATAGAGTCTCTTAAGGAGGAAGGGATGGGGGTTGAATGACCTTAAATTTACCTGGATGCATGACTTGGCTCCAAGATGGGAAAGGTAGTGGTTTTATTTTCATTTACTAATTTTGAACTTCTTCTTCTTTCTTTGCCTTCAGCTCCAAATCTCTAATTTACTTTTCTATATTCTCTTGAAATAGCTCCTCTTTAAGGTGGTTAGGAACATAAGAGGGTTCTTAAAGAGGGATGAAGTCCTGGGCTCAAACAACAGGCTATTCCACAATAAGTACTTCATTTTTTTGATAGCCCCCTTGGATGGATTTCCAAGCAACAAAAGACTATAGAACATATGACAAACTTGGAAGATTCAAATGAGTACTTGAAATGGCCTCTTGAGGAGGAATGAACAACATATAAGAAGGTTATCGAGGATCATATGTAGGTACCAAAGGTTGGTGGGGTTGGCCCTGTTGTTCCTCAAGTCTCTCTGCTTGTCCTCAATGCTCTGAATGTAACCACATATATCCATCATGTCACCACTAAGGTTGTTCTAAGTTTCTCTCTCAATAGGATCCCATTCTAATTCTATTTGTTGTAATGAGTCCCTCACATAATGAATCTGGTGAGTAGGGACATTTTGGCCATAACACTTTTGTGAGAAAAACTCTAGTGCATGCTTGTCAAGGCTCACTAAAGTTTGCCTAAGTGTTGGTATATATGGCTCATGATAGGGCTGATGAGGAGTATTATTTTGATGGGCTTGTTGTCCATAAGAGAGATTAGGGCAATACTCTTGCATATATGGATCATGAAGAACTTGCCAAAGTTCCTCATAGCCTTGATAGTAATCTTAATAGGGTTGATTAAGCTCATATGGATCATGAGGATCATATGGATCATGAGGATCATATGGATCATATTGGGGTTGTTGATAAGGAGGTGAATAATAGGAATATTCACCATAGCTATTCATGTTAGCCGCATAAGTTAAGTAGGAGCTAATTAAAACTTCAAAGATACAAACCTGGTCTACTCATAACCATGAGCTTTAATTTGGAGTTGTTAATGGTGTTAATACTTGCTTTCAAAAGCAAATAATGATGATCACACACTTGGGCTACTTAAACTAGCTGATAGATGCTCGAAGTCACCATTGATGTTTTTTTCATGCCTCCAAAGGTTAATGTATAAAAGAACCACATCAAAAATCCTTTCACTGCTTTGGACCTTAGTCCCACCAGGCATGCCAAAACCATTATAGCAAGGAATTTCACCCTTGTGGGAGAGTTTTATAGGCTCTCCCACTTTTGGCTATAAGCATGGGAACAACCTCAGGATGTGGGTATCCTATGGTGAGGTTGAACCTCTAGGCTTTTTAAAGAGGCTAGTTCCTCTTGGTGGATCACCTAAAACTATTGCTAAACTAATGCTTCATGGGGAAAAGGGTTAGAAAGGAGGTAAGGGTTCCTAAGAAGGCTAACCAGGTGATGCACCAAATTTAAATGACCACTCATCTATGCTTGAACCCACACTAGATCAATCATGAGACAATTTGGACTTGCACTATCTCAAGATCAAGTAAACATACGCTAGAAGAGGTTCAAGTAGAACACTAATCCAAACCTACAAAAGCTTGAAAATACTTCAAAGAGGCAAGTAGAAGGTTAATGGATTAGGAATAGACTCATTCATGAATCCACCAAGCACAAGCATACTAAAGCACTAATCGAAGATAAGAAATAGGCAAAGAAATCATCTCATTACATTTAAGAGGTAGTTCTTACAATATCTTGATAGGGTTTAGCCTGGTCAAAGGAGCACATTTTTTACAAATGTCTTAATGAGAAACTATCTCCTAGCAAGATGATAAAATTTTAAAAAATTAGGGCCATTATAATGGCAAGTCGTATGATATTTATAGAGAATAGGGAGGGAGAGAGAAAGTTGCATGGAAAAAAGGAGAGAGGGGAAGTCATTGAACTAGGACCACTACTGTCACCACTACCTTGAACATGTAATACACCACCCAAGATCATCCCAATCTCTTTGAGCCATTCCCACATTCAAGTCTCCCTTTAGTGTATTTGAGGAGCCATGCTACTAGCAGCTGAGATGTCTCTTCTTTATGTAGTTGAATTGATCTTTTGCATTTAAACAATTGCATGGTGATCCTCCCCTTCATGTGTCTTGATAAAAAGGATTCAGGTCTCCATGCTTAGGAACTCAAGCTGACCCATGTTGAATTTAAGATGGATGGTCATTTGTCAGGAGTGAACCATACTAAAGGATGATAACTTTCATAAATTCTTAGCTACTAGCCGCTTGGACTCCCCTTTACAATGATTGGTTATCCTTGTGCCACTTGTCTTTTACTGATTATCCCTTTTTGCTCTGGCTTACGCCACATGGTAGCCTTTCATTCATTGCATCATGACTCTCATGTTGTTGGACCAAGCTTAAGTCAAGCACTTGAGAATCATGATTTACTCTATGCAGAGTAATTTGGGTTCTTTGATCTCTCCAACTTTGGACTTTGTTTGCTCCTTACTTGTAAAGCTTTTTAAGTAAAGTACTTGGAGAAACTTGATTTACTCTATGCAGAGTAATTCAGGTTTTCCAATCTTACTTCAGACTTGTCCATCTTAAACTCTTTAAGCATCTGCATCTAGAAGTTTTTGAGCTTCTCAAGGCCAGCTACTTTGGACTCTTTGCACCTTAAGTCTTCAGGCTTTGACCACTCAAATTCTTCAAACTCTTGCCACTTGAAGTCTCCTTTATTCTACAATCTTCTTGCTCATTTCTTTTTCCTCCAAAAATCTTGACTTGTAGGAAAATCTCCCAAAGAAATTTCTTTGGACAATTTGTCTGAAGGAATTCCTTCAGACTTTTGACTGCATCCTTGTTTTCTTTTGGCTTTCTTCCTCCTGCTTTCTCTCGAAGGAACCCTCCGATGGCTTTTTCTTGCTCTCTTTCTTTCAAGAAATTTTTTTGAAGCTATCTCTTTGTTTCCTTTGGCCTTTATTTTTGTTGGTGCCCTTCAGATTTATTGCATTTGACCCCTTCAAATTTTATGTAAAGCCCTTTGGATTTCTTGACTGTCTCCTTTTAATCGAGAAAAGGCCCTTCGGCCTTATGAACTGGTACCTTTGGATTTTCCTAAAAAGTGCCTTTGGTATTGTGAGTGCCCTTTGGAAAAAGGTATTGACCCTTTAAAAATGTATAAAAGCTCCTTCAAATTTTTTGAAGAGGACCACTTCTATTTATGAAATAGTCCTTTGGGATTTGTGCCTAGACCTCTTTCTTTCATAAATGACCCTTGGAGAAGACTTATCCCTTTGAAAACCCAAGAAGCACTATTTTTCTAGACCAAATCAGGTTTTTGATGTCTCATTACTTATTTTAGGTTTCTGACTGCTCACAAACTTATGAAGTAATTAAGTAGTGCACCCCCAAAAACCCAAAATACACTGCCTAGACCAAATCAGGCTTTCCAAACCTTCTTACTTGCTTCGGGGTTTCGACTATTGATTACTTATAAAGTTTTTAAGTAGTACTCCTCTGGAAACTTGAAGACTTTTCTTCCAAAAAAACCCAAAGTTGTTTGAACTTGCCACTTTTGCTTGAATGTCCACCTTCTCACACTTGGGAAAAATCTAGTATGTGGGCCAAAAATGGCCAACAACACCTATTAATGATGCAAATTAAAATCATGTCAATGTTCCTTTCTCACATATCAATGATACACCTAAAGTATAAAGTGATATTGCATTATTTATTCCTCCTTATATAGGATGAAACACTTCAAATCAAATTGAAAATGACATCCTTACATCTCATAATGTCATACATGACATAGCAAATTTTTCTTCCCTTTCCTCCTTTGCATTTTCTTCTCAAAAAGAGAGTGTGCCTCAAAATGAAATTGCACCTCCTAATATAATAATATGTCATGAAGTTACAATCAATATAAAACCTTATAATGATAATAATATCAAACTTTGTGCTATTCCACAATATATACCTATAGCTTTAGACACGGGTGTTCCCTTATCGATTATTGAAAAATCATATGAGGAGCCCATTTTAGAAAGTACTAAAGAGTCCATCATCCCTATGTTCTATACAAAGGGTAATTTTAAACCATTGTCAAAAGCTTCAACTTCTTATGACATGTTATATATTATGACTACCATTAGAGATTTACAACAAGAAGTCAATACTCAAAAATTACAAGTTTCTTCTCATGAAGTTATTCTTGAGGAGAACACATTATTAGAGCAACCTCTTGTTAAGGATATGTTTGAGCATTCTTATCCCTCAAACTTTTTTATGCCTAAATTTTCCTCCTTCGATGGTCAAAAAGATCTTGTTATTCATTTAAAATAATATACACACTCCTTTAAACATTGGACCCAAAATAGAAACTTGCTCTTTAAGGTGTTTTATCGCAGCTTAACCAAAGGGGCACTTGATTGGTTTTATACTTTACCAAATGGTTCATTAACAACTTGAAGATGTATTTATATCACATTTTCATCATTATACCTTACCAAAATTATTGTTAAAGCATTTAAAAATGTTGACACAAACAAAAAATGAGCCTATACAAGATTATATCATTCAATCTAAGGATGTTTTATATTCCTTACATTACATGCCCTTAGATTTAAAGATACAATTTATAGTTATTAGAGGTCTTATTTATCCACTAAGAGAAAGAACATTACATGATCCCTTTTCTTCATTTGATATCTTATATTAGGATGTGCAAAAATATGCATGTGTATTAAACAATACACAAATTAAGTTGCATATTTATTTATTTAAGATAAAACATGATAAAAATATTGTCTCCAAAGTACATAAACAAATTACAAAAAAAATTGAACCACTTAAAATGCCTTCTATAAAACCAACCACATATGTCACAAACCAAACAATAAATGTAATGAATAAAAGAAAGGAACATGTTTTTAGAGTACCTCACATAGTTAGACTAAATACCACCATAAAATGCTAGCCTCTTCAGTTTTATTGGTACCGTGATAAACCACATGATATATTATAAACTTTGTTGGATAAAAGATTGATCTGAATCCCTCTTGATTTACATTACCCACCTCATATATTTGAAAAGGCAAAATGACAACACTTTTTCACTTATCATGGTAATAATGGTCATCAAGATAATGAGTGTTTTATTCTCAAGCAAAAGCTTACATAATTAACCAATCATGAAATAATTGCATATCAAAAGGATATATCTAGACATGTTTCACATACTTCTCCTAAGATCTCACCTTTGGATGATGAGATATCCCATGTTGAGCCCTGTAGGGAACACACGGTCCACCGACCTTCATAGAAAATGACTTCTAGTAGAAGTCCTCTCACCATACTCTTTCCCATGACTAATCTCTCCCACGTTGATCCTACTAAAGAACCATTGGTCAATCAAGTCCTTCATATAGAGGTACAGGGAGGGGGTAAACTTACACAATAGATATGTGTACCTAAATAGATACATATAGATTTACAAGACATTTCTATATATACTTCAGAGATGATTATGGAAGCACTATCCACGCTCCCATTTTCACTTGATCATTACAATCAAGTGTTCTTATAGCCATATATATTTCATTAAATATGGTAATCTACCGATTGTAGACACTCAATTATGGCCACTTTTGTGCTTAAATCAAGGTTCAGTTCAATTTCTAGTACATGATGCAATTTAATCTTACAAATCACCTAAATTCCGAAATGTGTATGCATAAGGGATTTAATCACTCAACAATGTGGAAAAGCCTACTTATTTGGGGTATTACCCTGTATGCACCAATAACTTTGTTCGATTTCAACCCTAGTCAAATTATGACCTAGTAATTTAACACTTTTACCATGTTAAACTATTAATTACAAACATTTTAAACAATTTCCAAAACCCAAAAAACACTAAGCAAGTTTAATTAAATTACAAATCTTAATTAACTTTCTTAAACAAAAATTCTAAATCAAATTAGTGAATTTCATTTATTAAAAAATATTTTTTTAGCCAAATATGAAGTCAAAGGTCAAAAGAACTAATAAAGTGATTTATTATTTCTTAAATATTCCAAAAATTATGAGTCACAACCTCACAAATATCTAAAGTGAGTTGTCATGCCTCATAAATATCTAAAACTAAGGTGTCAAGATTTCATGAGTGCTTTGATCCAACCCAGGGTTAGCCTGACTCAACCTAGGATATTTTAAACTCAATTAAAGTTAGAATTTAACGTAATATCCCTAGGGTTAGAGTTAGTTCTTAGAGTTATAAATATAGGTGCCCACACCATTTTCCAACAAGCTTTTGTGTGTAAGGTTATTCTACTATAATACCTTCAAGAAGCTATTGAGAGTAGTGTTATAATGCCCATTTTATGCCAAGCTTCACACCAAGCCACCAGTGACTATTGGAGAAGTGATACCACCATGGAGAAGCATTGTTAGAAGACTCTAATTATCATAGTATGAGCATCAACATTATTATGCCAATAAGTAGAGATCAAATTTGATAACGGAGGTAAATTACTTGTGTTGATTTTAACTCTATTTTGTGATCATGTTTACTATGTTATGATCTCCCTAGTTATTAGGCAAGAGTGTTTAGCTCTAGTGTATTTTTATGCTTGATTTTTTATCATTTGGACTAATAATGAATTAATCAATGTTTATGTGATCTTTGGACTCCTAAAATACATAATGACATGCCCGATGGGACCACACATCCCATATGGCTAAGGAGAATGATGTGCAACCTTTAAATTTTCTAACAAATGCATTTAATTCTTCAAGTTTAGAGTTTTAGTCTTGACAATAATGTCATTATTTTTTTCTTAATCGATATCTTCACCTATTTTCTACCTCTTATTGATTGCTTTATTAGATTGGATCGGCAATTTCACCCTATTTAATGAGACTTTACCAAAAGTTGTCTTTGTCTGTGTTTGTGCTTGTAGGAAAATAGTGGTTTCATAAAAATAATAATTTCACCCTATGTAACGACAACTTCACTGTATGTTTTCAAGAAAAAAAAAGTGAGAGCTTAAAATGGAATTTTATTCATTTGTTTTTTGGTTGAGATAAGCAAACCCCATAACATTTTTGCAGGAACTAAGGGGGAGAGAGAGAGAGAGGCTTAGACACTTCAAAATATCACATACACTTTTGTTTGGTGATAAAAATCAACTGAATCACACTAGTATTTTAGTATTTTTAAAGTTTTTACAAGTGAAAATAAGGTCAAGGGGTCAAAATTTCAATCATCTTTGAGTTGGTGTTATTAAAAGGAACATATATTTTACTTAGAGCTCTTAAGAGATTTTTCACTTTATGTTTATTTTTTGTTATTTGTTAATTTCAAATTTCACTAGATTAGATTATTTATTTATGGAAAATTAGAAACTATTACATGTATGCTCTCCCCTCGTTCCCTATAGAGAAGTTGAGTGACTTAAAGTGCTTGGTTTATTGCCTTGTTTGTTTGGTATTGTCAGAAAGAATGTTGTGTATGCTCTCCCTAAGCTCTGAGTGACATGGGTGACCCAAAAGTGACCTCTAAAGTATTTCTATTTCATTTTATTGCATTTGTCTTATGGGTAGGAGCTCATTTCTCCCTCACAAATTCTATAGGGGTGCATTTACCTAGGGTTTCATCTCTCAGCATCATGTCAACCCCACTCCATGGTGGAGTATATAAATTGGGAACATGATATTAGGATTACCCAATTTATATAAGTTAGCAAGTATGAACCCAATTGATGTGATTGCCCCTTTGTGTTAGCCACACTTGGGACCATTTAGTGTGTTCAAAACTTATATATTTTATTTAACCCCACTTGTCATCGAATATATTGCCAAATGTCAAGTGTTCCTCACTCTAAGTTCATGTCATATACCAATGCTTGAGAAACAGAGGAAGGTGTAAAAGCTCTACCTACACCTATTCTTTAATTTTTGGATTAACAGTTAATTCCTCACAAGCATTGGTATATTGGTGGAAACTTTGGCAAAAATTACATACACTCATGTTAGTTTTAGGGATAGGATGAGCCATTAGTGCTATTTGTATTATTCTTTGGTTTACATGTGTGTTTTAAACTAAAATTGTTTGTTTATATTGTCAAGTCAAAACAAGTCCAAAACCATCACATTGTCTTCACACCCCTTTAGCCTAAGAGGTGTTACCTTGTCTATTTTGTGTCACACTTTTGCCTTAGAGAATTTTATTCTAAAAGCATTTGTGTGTCACTTGTTTAAATGGGGCATCGTTACGCTACCCATTCTATCTTAGACATTTACCTCAGATTTTTGAGTCTAAGACCATAATTTATCATTTATTTAAAGGAATGTCATTATGTGTTGGGTTTTCTCTTTAGGTCAGCGTTGAAGCCTCTTCCCAACAAGCTAGTGTGTTGGTCCTATCATGCGAGGGATGAGTCTTGTGTGCTCACTTGAAATTTTTAGTGAAAGACCAGTTCTAAAAGACTTTGAAACAC
The DNA here is from genome assembly GCA_037957365.1 of Torreya grandis. Lineage (NCBI taxonomy): Eukaryota > Viridiplantae > Streptophyta > Pinopsida > Cupressales > Taxaceae > Torreya > Torreya grandis. Next base: position 53,326 of record JARHVA010000871.1, read on the forward strand.
GATGTGCATTTACTCATTTCTTATCAAACAAATATCCTACTATTATTTCTTAACAGATTATAATACCATCACTAGCTAAATATAAAAGAAGAAAGGAACTCATGATTTTATTTACTTAACACATTTCAATATTCAACACAGTGCATTGCTCAAATTACCATATGATAAACATTGAATTCTTAGTAAGTACTTATGGATTATAAGACATAATGCTCTATATTCCTTGAAATCTATATTCCTTCAAAGGTTTACACATCAATCCCCTTGTGAATGCTTACAACAAGGGTTTTTATACTTGTTTTTCCCTATCCAAGTGTCAAGTTCCCAACCCAGAATGGACACATGGCACATGGACTCTCAATAGGCTAAGAGTTGTGGCTCTTACAATTTATTGTTCTTATAGAATTGGGCTTTTGCACCCCTAGATACTTGCTCTATGTTATACATTTGTTTCCAAGTGTTTTGTTCCTTGTGAGCTATACAAGGCCTCTAATTAGTGGGGTTGAAGTGTCCTATTTGATTTATTCTTCAAATTACTCTGCCACTCCACTTCCCTCATACTCCCTTAGTTTTCTACTTCTTTTTTTAAATCTTCTATTCTCTGGTTTCTCATGCCACATTCTCTTGATTGGGTCTTCTCATGCTGGGTCTTTTACACCATTATCATTATGTATCCTTCAACTCTCATGTTGCTAGTCTTACACCATAGTCCTCCCACACCATGGTTCTCTCATGCCATGGTTCTCTCGCATCGTGTTGATACTCACATAAAAAGGGACAATGGACCCTCCATACTGAACACTAAAATTAGAACAAATAATTGGTCAAAATTGAGGGACCAACATCAACCCACACTAAGTTGTTAGTCCATCCAAGACTGAGTTGTACTAGCATCCTCAAGGAACTCAGGCCCTTTCTCCTTGAGTTCTTTCCTCAACTCATCCCAATGGGATAAGGCATTGAGAACTTTAGCATTTATTTTCTCAATGGCCTCCTTTACTAATTTTAACTCCTCGAGCTAAATTGGGATCTCCGTCTTCTTCAACTATTCCTCCATGGCTATGATAGCTTCCTTTTGAATGTTTTTCAATTTAGAGACCTCGTTGTTACCCTATCCTCAAAATGTGGTAAAACTAGCATTTATTTATTGATGATGGTTATTAATAACATATTCCATCATTTACACATCCTTGAATGCCATTTCACACTTGGTGCAGTCTTTTATTAATAGAGTTACATCAATTGTTTGCTACTTCAAGACTTCCTCGTCATTGAGTTAGGCCTCTATTATTTTATTTGGGCACACCATACATGCAAAAATGCAATCTAAAATTAGGATAACCTCCCTAACTCTTTCCAAAGTACTATGACAGATATCTATTGTAGTGGTGAACTATTCCAAAAGTTCTTGGGACTCATCTCTAAGCATGGGGCACTCATTATTTTTAAGCAAAATCTCAACCAATGACTCTAATGTCCCTAAGGCATCCCCATCCAATGGTATGCCATCTATCAATGTTAGATCTTCCTTTAAAATTATTGTGTAAAGTTTTAATACCCTTACCTTAGCCTTGGTGGTCTCTTGAAGTTGTTGCTTCAAGGAGGCCACTTCCTCAACTAGCGCTTGCTTTTCAGCATACACTTTATTATACATTTCCACCACCTTGCCATGTTTTTTTTTGGTCATGCATGCATTTGACTCTAAAAAAATATTTTGGCACATCACTTCCATGGTAAGTTTTAAAAATACGATGTTTGTCATTATTGGGGAGAGCTGTTGTGGATCAAATTTCATGAGGTTCAACAGTCCTGGGGCATCTCGAGTAGAAAAAATGCACTCCAACAGAACATCAAACTGAGGCTCTTCATTATACATCTCCAAAAAGAAGGATAATTACTTTATTATTTCTTAGGTCACATCATTGGGGTGGAAATGATTCTAAAGATAGATTTTTTATTCATCTACCCTGAATTAGTATCTTTTGCATAGATTAGATGGCACTCTCTATTCTAGTTCCCACTCAACTAGAACCTTCCCCCTTTCTAGGTCTCATTCAAGTTCTTGATGGATTTTGGTAGCCATCCCATCCATTCCAATCCCTCTAGTATTAACTTGATCAACAACTAGGACCTCTCACATAGGGGATGGAGTCTTCTCTGGATCAAATTCTAAATTATGTATCTGCTTCAAGGAGGTATCCTTTTGGGGTGCTTATCTTAGAGGGTGATGAAGCACTGACCTGATGGTAATCCTTGCAGAAGGTGAAGGCAAATGTGGGTGTGGTGGTGGAGAAGGTGGGGGAGTTGGATGAGGAGATGGTCGAGGTGGAGAATATGGGGTAAGTGAGTGGAAAGGAGTATTATGAGGTGAAGGTGATGCAGGTGTTGAACTATGAGATGGAGATGATGATGGAAAAGACAAAGGATGAGGTGAAGGTGAAGTATGAGGTGGTGTTTGTGGTGATTAATGATGTTCAAATGGCTTGGAGGGCTACACCTCCACTATTCTTTATCACTTTTGGGGGCCCTATTGCCCACTTGTGCTAGCTATTGGCTCAAACAGGCTCTTTTTTAGTAGTACCTCGGGGATCATCTCCTTGAGGTCTCCATCTTGAGGGTGTTGGTTGGGCCATAACATATATAATATTTATGTACCTATTCCCCACCCAGGGTATTCTTGATCTTAATGTTAGTCATGCATGTTTCTCCCATCTCTTTATAGGCCTTTTTGTCAGGATATACAAACATCTTCTAGAGGGTGTGGCGCTTTGCATCGATCTATTTTTCTTGTATATTGATTGGTTATGCATCATATATTTTATTTATGGAATCAATGAAGTAGTGTGTAGAGAAGGCATATGGCAACTTAAGCCACATTAAGAGCTCTCCTAAAGGATTCATCCTAATATGGACCAAGGAGAAGTGTTATTTCACAACAAATTTTGCTTGATCTTATGTTAGAGAAGTAAATCCTTGGGAATGCACCAATTATTCCTAAAAGCTACCTTCATTCCATCAAACTAGTACCTCATCTTTAAATTATATGTTGTAGTGATGTACTGAGGGTAGGAGAAAGTTTTATAATGCTTGACAGGGGACTTGTGAGTGGGGGGATACACCCACTTCAAAGATCTTGAACTATATTCAGGCATGCCAATTTCATCAAAAACCAATAATAACAAGATTACCCCTTAAGGGAACCTATACTTAGGCATTTTATGCACCTTTTTTGCATCTATGGCTATCTTTTGGCCAAAGTATAATACCCAATTGAATTATATTCCCTATACTACTTGGTTTGTTATGTGAAGGTGGACCATATCCACCTCCATCCACCGGTCAGTCCCTCTAACCTTGGTGGAAATGATCTACATTAAAATTCCTAGGATAGGATCCTGTAGGTTTATAATGTGCATTGCATACCCCTATTTTTGATACATAAGCGTGATGGTGATTTGCTCGATCTCTTCCATATCTACCAAGTCATCCAACATAATGACCCCTGAGTACTGGAGTCCTATGACATTGCTTACCCTCTACACACTGATCTTCATGTTATGCCTTATGAAGTGGATGTAATCCTCATGAATTCATGAGAGGAGGAACTGAATTGCCTTAGTAGGCTTTCTAGAATATGGCAGTTTGAAGAGTTGAAAAAGGTTGGCTTTGTCTAGCTGCCTCTTGATGGTCCTTTGTCTAGTTGCCTCTTGATGGTCAAGTCATAAACCACTTGGTTTCATGTGTTGGTGTTCTAGACCTAATAGTCATTTTGGAACTATGCCTCATTTCCCAATTGGTGGTGGTTGTAGTCAAATATAGTCATAGTTTCCACCTTAGAGACCCAGTTTTCCATGCACAAGATCAACTCAGGGTATTGCATCTCTTCTTTGTAAATGATTTGAGGGGGAGATGGTGGAGTAGTCTATGATGATGATTCCTACACCTACTTTCCCTTTTTTACCATCTTGGCTTCTTCCATGCTCTCACTCTAAAATTTTGCATGTTGCACTTACCTTAGTGTCTCTTTTAGGTTTTCCAAAGGCTCCTCTCTTATAGGGAACCATGCTTCTCTACTCACCTCTCTCTCTCCTAGTATTGTTGATAGTTTCTCAAGTCTTTTTGTCTTTTTCTTTAGCCACATTACCCTTCATGGCACTCAAAGTTTAACCCTTGATCATCCCACATTCCTAAATGAATACGTGGTGGTGATCAAACTTGCCTCGGCTCTCGATCTTCACACTTCAACAATGGTGGAACTTGCAACCTACAGTTTTTACAAATAATGATCTCAACCAACTTTTACACACATTTGCACGTAACAACCTTCCTCCACTTGGAAATCCTCTTTGTGTCTTTGTTTATTTCTTAATCACTTTGTTCTATAATGAAATTAACTTCATCTCTAGTTCTCTAGTTTGTTAAGCACTTGAATATTATAGCAAGATAAAGTGTAGAATGGCTTCGACTTGATTATTTATAAGTCTTTCAGCCAGTCTACCTCATTAATTTCTTTCCTCTCCTTGTCATTTCTAGCCATAAATGTGTATCTTCTAATGGTCTTAATACTTCAAATCTTACATCGAGCCTTTAGTGTTATGACAAACCTGTCCCATCATTCCACTCACACGCTTATTTTTATGACTACCCTTATTTCATTAATGGTTCATTCCTTCCTATGCCTTTCTTCGAAGTAGGTGACAACTGTCCCATTTTTTTAAAGTAATGGAAACCAGTTATCATGGAAATGGTAGTAATCTATTTTATTAAATAACTCACGTGCTCTTAATCATTTGTGTGCCATGTATGACTCTTGTGCCTTTGAAACTTGTGTGCCTACATGTTATGTCTTGTATTCATATGCATAATATCTTACCCCACACTAAAAGGGTTTGTGGTCCTCCACAAAAAAACTAAAGGACTAAGAATTTCAAAAGAGAGTCACATGACTCAAGGGCAACACTTTTTATTGAAAGCAAAAATCCTAATCTAATGGCCTTAAGCCTTATTAAAAAATAACACAAACTTAAATAGAATCATAATACAGTCGAAGCTAACTCTCATTATAGTGTCATGGGAGGAACTGATCATCTATTCACTTTCGCTAGCATACACTGGTAAGTCAAATACTATGAATTATGAATGTCCATCCCAAAGAATGCAGAGCTTCCTAGGGTGGCATGCAAACTTAGATTCATAGAGTAAAACTTTCATGACTGGGGTGAAGATTTTGTTCTTTAGATGGCGATCATGTCATGCTTTCTATTTCTGTTTCTCAACATCTTAACTCTAGTGGGCAAAGAACTAAGCCTCATTGATTTTTAGTAGTTCATCGAGCTAAGCTTTCAAAGATGCATCATCATCAAGGTTTCCTATACACGTTATCCAAAGAAATAGAACCAGGAACTTGACTGACATGATTGCTTCCTTTCCATATACTAAATTAAATGGTGTATTTTTGTTGAGGCATTTGTATGTGGTCCAGTATGCCCAAAGTACTATAGATACCCTATCATCCCAATTAGTTCTACCAATATTATAGATTTTTGTCAAAGTGGTATCGAGGATCTTGTTGAAGGCTTCATTTGTTCCATTGTCCTATGAGTGGTATGGTGTTATCTTGTGATGCATGATCATTAATTCAATCGATGTTATTTGAATTGTCACTAGTGAAGATTAGGGGAAATTCAAAGCATGTTATAATGTTTTCCCAGATGAATTGAATGGCAGTCACTATGCCTAGCATGTTAAGTAGTCAGTTGTTACAATTATGTACTGCAAGCATGTTCTTCATCTTGCTAGATTGATGGGCCTCACAAAGTCAATAACGCATTTTTTGAATAGTTATTGAGAATAAATTGGTCACAATGGCATGGAATCTCTTTTATTGGGTCTTTTCACGTGCTATAAAATATCACATTGCTTTGCATATGCTTTTACATCTTTAAATAAAGTCAACCAGTAGAGTCTAGCAAGCAACACCTTGTGCACGGTAGACTCCCTAGCATAATGTCCTCTGACAATAACTTTATGGACTTCTCGTAATACCTCAAGGCATTCATGTTGCATTACATAATGGCATAGTACCTTGTCATGGTCCATCTTATATAGATATCTTGCTATTAGTTGATAAGGTGTGGTACAGACCATAAGTTTTTCTTGTAAAGTGAGAGAATCAGGTGCATAGATAGTATTGAGGAATACCACAATATCCTTTAGTTCTTTAGGTGCCCTAGCAACTTATAAGAGTTATACATTAGGAAGGTCATATTCTATAGCATGTGGAGTTTCTTCATTTTCAATTTGGGATAAATGATCAGGTCCATAGTTGGTTTTCCCAAGTTTTACTACTATGAAAAACTAGAATTCTTGGAAGAGAACTATCCAGTAGCAAATTCTTCCATGGAAAACTAGCTTGTTGATGAGATACTTTAGATCCTCATGGTCGGTGTAGAATACAAATGGTGTGGCCAAAAGGGATTGTCTAAATTTTTGTAGCATATAAACCATAGATAAGGCTTTGTGTTTAGTGGTGGTATACTTCCTTTCGACTAATGTGACTTTCCTACTAGCGAAATAGATGGGATGCTTCAAATTTCCCTCTCCTAGTTATGCAAGTATTACACCAACTATTATGTTAGATGCATCAACATGGACATTAAAGGGTTTTGTCCAATCCAAAAATTGCAAGATAAGAGTGATAACTAGTCTTTCCTTTAGAGTTTCAGAACTTGCTTCATAATAATTAGTCCATATAAAAAATGCATTGTGTTTTAATAGCTCTTCCAAGGGTGATACAATCTTGACATAACCATGAATGAACTTCCTATAGTAGCATGTGTGTTCTAAGAATGTGCGCACCTTGCATTGAGTTTTTAGCACTAGCAGATGGAAAATAATAGAAACCTTGGTTAGATCTACTAGGAATCCCTCTTTACAAATGATATGCCCAGGGAGTACCCCAAAAGGTGTCACAAATAGGAATTTATTTAAATATAGGGAAATTTGTAACACTCAACAGTGATCAAGCATGAGCCTTAGATTGGCATAGTGGTTCTTGATCAGCCTGTATATTGTCTAGTCATCTAAGTAGACTTGGAAAAACTTATGCAAAAAATCTTTGAAAGCCTCCAATGCTACACATGAGAATACCGTTGGGGCATTTTTCAACCTAAAAGGCATGATGATATAGGTGAAAGAGCCCCATTCCATAGCAAATATGGTCTTAGAATGGTCTTCCTCAACTATTTGGACTTTATGATACCCCAAGAATCCATCGGTAAAGGAGCATATCTCATAAATGATAATACCTTCTAAGATTTCCTCCATGAAAGATGTTGGGAAAGGATTGATGACATAAGATGCATTGAAAACATGATAATCCATGTAGATATGAATACATCCATTCTTCTTCATACTGATTACCATAGGACTCACCCATTCAGATTCATCAATAAGAGTAATTACTCTGATGTGGAGCATGTTATTGATCTCTTCTTTCATGCACCCTCAAAGGTTAAGGTTCATCTGGTATGGATGTTTCTTCATAGGGTGAGCACCATCAATCAAACTTATATGCATCTTCTTGAGAGAAGGGCAAACCCCTTTCATTTCACTATAGTTATTTTGAAATACATCCTGATACTCTTTCAACAACTCAAAGATTTGTGAAATTTCTATGTCAATCCAATAATTTCCAATGATCACTACCTTAGGTTCTTGATCTATGCCAATGTTAAGAGGAATAGTTTGGAAGGACCCAAGATAAGTGTTGTCTATGGGGGAGTTAGTGTCCTAGATAGTTCGTCATCTAGTACCCATAATAACATGTAGGTTGTTACTCAATGAATCAAATGGAGTGGACCCTTCTCCTTCGTCTATTTGAAAGATGAGCTTTTACTTTCCCAAGAAGATTTCTTCATGATGTTCCTCACTAGAGAATGTCGATAGTGTAAGATTTGATTCTCTAGGGGGTTCGGTGAATAAACCTAAGGGTTCCTCTAGTTCTTGATGAATATGACGTAAGTGGTCTTCTACCAGACTACAATCTCTAATGATTGCTTCATGTATGGTTTGAAGAGTAAGGTGCAAATCCATCCTTGGAGAAGAATAAGAAAGCACTTGTTGGCTAACATATTCTTCCTTATATATAAATATTTTATTTTGACTCCATACCCTTCTCTCAAGAATAAATAAGCTAAACAACAAATGGGTGAACTATCAAGACTAGTTCCCCTCTGAATTAAGGTACAGCTCCCTTTAAGATTTTTAATGAATTTAAATATTCAGATACACTTTTAACTAGAAAGTGCTTAAAAGCAGACTAACATCCATACATCATTATGTTATGAATGTGAGATTTTATAATAGCAATAGGTAACAGAATACATAGATTCTATTTTCAATAGCAATTAAATAGATAAACGTATATATGTTGAACCAATGAATGATAAAACACACATAATGGATTGTCTAATGGAATATTAATTACTATATGAAAGAAGATCTCACACAGAAAACCCAATTTCAAATACTCAAATGAACAAATCCAAGTATGCAGTAATTAATTCTCCTTTTCATTCACAGATGAAAAATATTTTAGACAAACATCACATATATTGTAAATAACAGTGGTCTAGTTTAGAATTTCTAACTCCTCCTTTTTTGTCTTCTACTTTTTCCCCTTTTTATAATTAAAAATATATATAGTTGCCTTAACTCATCCATCTTTTAAACTAAACTAGAGTTAAAGTAACTCTAACCCATACGAGATTCAGTCTTTAAACAAATTCACTTAAAGATCAAGTTTCAAATAGAAAAGCAACTGAATAACTGAATAAAAGAAACTACATAAGTAAATTCATTTTTGAAGTGACAGACTAGGATCTCTAGATTTGTTCTATTAGGTTGGGTAGACACGTTGATTTTCCATTCCTGAAATGCCATAACAAACTCCTAAATTTTCATAAGATTGGGAATGCTAACGTGTTTTATCCTTGCTTTCTAGATGTTTTCTTCCCTTTGAATTTTCCCCATCTTTTATGTGTGTTCTGGGAGAGTGTTGATGCAGCTACAAAGAAGTGAATCTACTTTTGAAATATGAGAAAAGTCTTCAGTCGATAACCTGTCACTTTATTTAATAATGTTGATCTTTTCCCTAAAGAATTGAATCATAATATTGATATCTTTTTATGGTTTTCCATCGTCTTTTATGTATTTGATGTCAATACTTTGTAAATCATGTTGTAATGACTGAATGAATTCAGTTATTTCCTTGATCATTTTTGTGATTTCCATTCATCCTTGTCAGGATACTAAATTTCTCCATTCAATATTTTTATTACTTACATATAATACATCTTCATCCATACTTGTCAAGTTCTTCTCTGACAAAAACTTTGTTAATCCATACTTTTGAGTTTCATCAATCTGGTTCATCACGCTCATCCATTTTCCTTTTTCTCCCAGTCAATTTTTGGAATAGGTGATTGTTCTATCTTTTCAAATTCTGGATCAGTCATCTCTTCACCATTGTTAGAAATTCTAAATATGTCCATATTCAAATTGAGGGTAAGAATTTGCCCTAAGGAGAACCTGGACCACAGTCTTTTTCTGACTTCAAATTCATCTGAACAATCCTCCTAATAATCCTCCAATTGAGGAATATGTGACAACCCTGTTCCAAGATCTAAGTTATCTCTGGCAAAACCTTTGTTGTCAAATTGTAATCTCGATGTGAAGTATTAAAAATTGAATTTCTTAAGATCTAATTCTAAATTCAAAGCATCAAAATTTGACTTGCATGAATAACATCCAAGTTTAATAGGAAAAGATATACCATATTTCTTTTTCATTGGGAATTTTTTATCTACATGTGCTAATTGTCTATAGACTTTTATTAACACAAATCAGTCAAAAACATACCTAGGTAACCTTAAAGGTTCACTGTCAAAACCCCCAACTTTGATATAGGTAAACTTGGAAAATTGAGTGAAGAAACTACCATAAATGTTGATTAATTGTATAGCTTCATCAGACAACCTTTTATTGATGTTGTTTGACAATTCAAAAGTCATCCTCCTCGTGAAAACATCATTGACTCTCCTGTAATCCTTATAGTAATTATGCATTTGCAACTATGAGCAATATTCATAAAGTTTACTGTCTTTAACCAAGGGTTCATGTGGTAATCCTACCCATTGTCTTGTAGATGCCAAGCAATAGAAGAGGTATGAAGACATATAAAACTATTTATTTCCCAAATAATTACTTAAACCCTGATGCAAACTTTCAACTGTAATTTCTGCCCAATCCAAATATTATTCTGCTTGAAGGATCACCTGTATAAAGAAGTACATCCAGTCTTCCCAATAATATGCATAGGCATTGCCTTTTAGTCTGTGTGGTAATGCTATAATATCTTATACTTTTGGAATCATATGATTTCTAGTTAATAGTCTGGGCAGTCTTGAACCTCCTTTTTGGAATTTCAAAAGCCAATTCCTAGATATCACGCTCTTGTAAATTGCCTTCTTTAATTAAAAAAACTATAGGAAGAAGAAATATTGAGGTCAGAGTATGGTTCCTTGGGAGGAATTCTCATTACAGATATTAGGGTTTGTCTATTGATATGCAGCAAAACATTGCCATATGTAGTCCTGATGCATCTGTTCTGAGGTTCATATCTATTCATGCATTCAAGGACTAATTCAGGGCATTGGATAGCCACGAGAAAGGTGACAGCTTTAACCAAACCACTTTCTACAATTTTTTGCATCATAAGATTTGACACAGGATTTCTAGCCCTTTCCTTAAAATCTTCCAAATCATATTAGACTAGAGAGGTGTCCCTAATTTTAGGAGGAGAACATATGAGACCAGGACCATGCTCGTAATTGAGACATGCAGATTTCATGGCCATAGGTTGGAGTGAAAAAGAAGGAAAATTTTTGGAAATAATGCCGTAAACTCAAAACGATCCTTCTTCCCAACCAAGTAAAAGAAATAGCTTATAGTAAGAGTAAAACTCACCTTTAAATTTGCCTGAAATCTCTATGAATTCAAGCAATCAAATATCTTATACCACCTGTATTATTTTTCTTTGCATCACCAGTGCGCTCGTTTACTAAGTTTGAATCATTTTCTCTTTATACAGATATTAACCAAATCAAATGATTAAACCAAAACAATACATGCTAAATATGCTTGATAAGACATGCATTCTAACATATGCATTAATGGCAAGCATTTTTTTATGCATGGTTTTGATGAGTAATGATTATCTATAACCTCATGAAAATTCAAAATTTTATGCTTTATACTGAGTTTTGGATATATTTTCCTCTAAAACTTCCACTAATTTTAACTGAGAGAAAGCCTCGAGACAAGATGAGAATATAGTCATTGAACCATTGAACTTTTGAAAATTGTGGTTCAACTTCGGCGTTCAATGATACAAAATGAAATACACATACCGACCAATAGTTGCATGATCTTTCCAGAAACTTTTGAAGTTTGAAACATTGAATCGTTGAACTTATTGAATTTTAAGACATTGAACTGTTAAACTTTTGAACTCTAAAAAAGGGTTCAAGTTCAACTGGAAAGTTCAAAGACATAATTGAAATACAAAGGAACAAATAGTTCACTTTGAGAAATATTAAACTATTGAACCATTGAACTTTGTTATGTAGGTTCAATCAGTAGGTTCAAGAGATAGGTTCAAGCGATACATTAATTTATATAAGGGAATTGAGTGAACATGACTCTTTACAAAACATTGAGTATTGAATTTTTGAACCGTTGAACTTTTGAAAATCTAAAAAAAAATTCAAGTTCAATTGAAAGGTTCAAAATCATAATTGAAAACCACTAAGGGACAAACAGTTCGCTTTGAAAAACTTTGAACCATTAAACTTATTGAGCCGTTGAACTTATTAAACTCTTGAACTCTGAGAAAGGTTCAAGTTCAAAGGTTCAATTCTTTTAAGAATTTACACACAAAAGGTGATAAGCGGGTGAACTTCTTTTAGGGCAAAATTCATGAAAAATTGAATAAGGGCAACTCAAAAGCTAACATTGGCTCTGACTGGGGGCTGTATTTTATGAAAAAATGTAGATAACTCAAAAACTTTGGCTACACAGACTGAGGACATAGAAACAAAAGAAAAAGGAGAAAGACAAACCAAAAACAAGAAAAGAAAACACAAAATGCAACAATAAAAGAAAAGGCTATGTACAAAATAGGGGATACCTATTTCATAGTCGATAAAACTTGAGATCCTATCCATTATAGGACAGGGGTAAAATTTCTCCATCTGGTTATTCCAATTTAAAAGAATTAGGACCAAGTACTTGATGAATTTTGAAAGGCCCTTTCCAAAGTGAATCAAATTTACCATGTGCTCCTTTAGGTTCTCTCCTTCTATCCCATAGCAATACTTCATCTCCTTCCATGAACTTTTTGAGTCTAGTTTTTTTATCAAAAATCTTTTTAACTTTGTTTTGATGAGCAGTAATACAATCAACCAATTCATTCCTCTCCTCTTCAATCTTAGTTAAATACATAACTCTTTTTTCAAAAAATATTGAAAGTATTGATCTTCAATAATATTTTTTAATCTAGCTGCAGATAATTCTAGAGGTAATGATAGTTGTGCTCCTATTCCATAAACTAGCTCAAACAGTGCCATTCCTATTACTCTTTTTGGGGTTACCTTGTCAACCCAAAGTGTTTCGTATAGTCTATTTTGCCAATCTATGGGATTATCATTGATCCAAAACTTGAAAATCTTTGGTTGAAATATAATACAAGAAATAAGAACAAAATAATTCAAATAATGCTATCTTTGAGAAGAGATGTTTTATTGATCAAATTTTCATACCCAAACGTATGCTTATCTCTGAGAAGAGATGTCTGATTTCCATTTTGGGTTACATCTTTATTTATACATGTTTTTAAGGTGTGGGGAGGATGTGAAAGGTCACCAATCTTGAGGGAGATGAATTGGTTTGAGTTCCACGATTTACAACAATACAGAATTTGAGGAATTACTATTTTTAGTAACTTACTATTTTTAGACTGCACTATTAAAATTGAAATTTAGGACACTTCCATTCAGTTTTATGTGGTAAAACTTCATTGAGAAGACCTCAATTCCATCTCACGACATTCCCCTCATTATTAGCTTTCCAACAGTTCAAACGGTGAGTCAATTGGAGCTACGGTGCAAAAGTTACGGATCCCAAAAGTTTTGTCATCAATTGGGGTGGACCCATCACCTGAATTGTCATCTAAATTGTTGCCCGGATCATTCCTCCCTCCTTGAGAAGCAATGGTCCCCATTGTATTGATATTTGTCATCAAGTGTGGTATTTGTGCTTCAATTTTATTCCTGATGCATACTTGGAAGGGACTATGATTTATAGAACTGTGCAGGGCCCGATTGTTCACCATTTCTATCTGACCATCAGTCTGTGGATGGAAGGCCATGAACTTCTTCAGCTTGGTATCTATTTTCTTTTGTTGTTGTGTTGTTTGTGTAATTAGGGCTGTAACATCAACCCTTTTGGATTCTTGTGGCTTGACCACCATGAGAACAAATTTCTTGGCACTAATCAGAGAGACAAATGTAGAAGGTGGTACCTCTGGTACCCTGTAGCATTATGTTCCAAGAGTGAGAGTGATCTTTCGAGTTCTTGATTCATAGATGCCATGTCGATCATACATGAATGGCTAACCAAATAATACATCATAAACATCTAGATTTACCACATCACATAAGACCTCATCTTGGAAAGGTTTTATTGCATATGAGAGAAGACATTGGTGGGTGACACAAAGGTTTCTCCTTGGACTCAACCATCCAATACTGTATAGCTTTGGGTGAGGCTTCATGGATAGATTTAGGCTTTTCACACCATTAGCAGAGATTAAATTCTTTTGAGTTCCACTATCAAGAATGAAATGCAGAGGCTTACCTTTCACCCATAACTTAGAGTGAAACAACCTTTCCTTGTCATCTAGCCTCTCCTCATGGGTCTGTGATGAAGCAACAATGGCTTCAGGCTGAGCATCTATAATCTCTTCTTTAACCTCTTCAACTATAGGGTCTGTATGAGGTAGAGCAATAGATGTCGAGGATTGTGACTCAAAAAGCAGGGACTTGATGGCTCGACATTCTTTTTTGGAGTGAGTTCTAGATTTGTGATAATCACACCATTTCCTAGCCTTTCCTTCCTTTTGATTCCAATTTTGGCCTCATGTTTGACCTTCTTTGTCACTTCTCTATTTTGAAGACTGACTCTTCGTATTAATTCTTCCATGCTTATGCTCAATATTCACTGCGAACTTGTACACCTCACCAAGGGTTTACAAATTAAAGAGTTCCATTTCTCCCCATATGTACCATTGTAGTCCACCACGATATTTGACAACCTTGTGTTTATCACTTTCTTGGATGCCCAATCTTACATATAGAGAATGAAAAATATCAGTGTAATCTTAAACAAATTATTCCTTACCTTGGTGAAGTTGTTGCCACTCTATATATAGATCGTCATATGTTCCAATGGGCTAGTATTCTTCCTTCATAGCTTCTATGAAATCATCCCAAGTAGGTTCGGTATCAAGGCCAATATCATCTACACTGAATCTCTTTTTGTACACTTCCCACCAATTTTTGACAAACAATGATGCTTTCAAAAGAGCAAAAGTAATCTTCTCTTTATTGATGAATTTATTTACAGAAAAATAAGATGACAATTGATCCAACCAATTTTCTACTACATCAGCATTAATTTTACCTTCAAATGTAGAGATATCAAAATTCACCTGAACCTTGAAGGGTGTTGGGGCACTAAAAGGATGTGCGGGTGCGGATGAGGAGACAAAATTTCCCATTGAGATTTATTGGAGAATTTGAGCAAATTGTTGTAGCATCTGTGTTTGTTATTGTTGGAGGGCTTCATTCACCATTTCCTTAAAAGGATTAGATGTCTTGGTGTTGTCCTCCATTTGAAGTCGTTTGGAGCGAACAGGTGGATAGTCTGCTGGTTTAATTTTCCACCCAAGCTTCTTATAATCTGACCTCATTCTTGGGATCATACACTTTAAAGACAAACCACTCTAATACCACTGATCCAAAACTTGAAAAGCTTTGGTTGAAATATAATTCAAGAAACAAGAACAAAACAATTCAAATAATGTTATCTCTAAGAAGAGATGTTTTATTAATCAAATTTGCAGACCCAAACATATGCTTATCTCTAAGAAGAGATGTATGATTTCCATTTCAATTTACATCTTCATTTATACATGTTTTTAAGGTGTGGGGAGGATGTGGAAGGTCACCAATCTCGAGGGAGATGAATTGGTTTGACTTCTATGATTTATAACAATACAGAATTTAAGGAATTACTATTTTTAGTAACTTACTATTATTAGACTGCACTATTAAAATTGAAATTTAGGACACTTCCATTGGGAATTAGGGGGTCAAACTTCATTGAGAAAATCTCAATGCCATCTCATGACATTCCCCTCATTATTATCTTTCCAACGGTTCAAACAGTGAGTTAATTGGAGCTATGGTGCAAAAGTTATGGCTCCCAAAAGTTTTGTCATCAATTAGGGTGGACCCATCACCCGAATTGTCATCTGAATTGTTGCCCAGATCAATCATTCACCAATTTCTTCATGATGGATATCAAATTTTTATTACTAGACTCTGTTTATCCATTCTCTTGAGGGTAATAATTTGATGAGTGAGAAAGAGAGATACTATGTTCATAGCAAAATGAAGTAAGTTCCATTGAAGAAAAACTGGTAGCATTATCTGCCATAATTTTCTGAGGAACACCAAAACATACCAGTATATTTTCTTTTAGAAAATTACATACTACTTCTAAAGTGGTTCTCTTTACAGGGGTTGCTTCAACCCATTTTGTAAAATAATCAATTGTTAAAATGTATGTATGACCAACACTTGATGGAGGTGAAAGAGGCCCAATGAAGTCTAATCCCCATTGTTTGAAAGGTTCTTCAATAATGATAGGTCTCAAAAATAATGCTACAAGTTGTGGTCTTCCTGAAAACAATTTGCATTTTTCACAGTTAGCTACCCATTTATATGCATCTTTGAACATACTAGGCCAATAATAACAATTTCTAAGGATTTTGAAAGCTGTGACCGATGAAAAAAATGTCCACCACAGGCTTCATTATGAAAAACTTCTAACAATTTGTATTATTATTCCTTATCTACACATCTCAGAAAGGTTCCATCTAATCCCTTTTTGTATAGAACATCACCCCATATCACATATTTTGTTGACTTTAACTTCAAATTCTTTTTCTCCTTCGGGGATAAATGACTAGGACAGTCTCCATAAGTAAGATAGTGTGCCACGTTTACGAACCACGGATCTTGTAAGCTCACCAAAAGGATAGTAGGAAGTTCTTCTTCTTCTTCTTTACTTCTGGCTATCAATTTTCACAAACCTTGACCTCTAACTAATTTGTTTAGCCTAATCTCTAGGTCGTACTCTTGAATTTTAGCAACCCATATTGCTCTATTATTCATCCCAACCTCTTGTTGAGTCAGAATGTTTTTCACAGCTGAACTAGGAACAAATACAATTGAATGAGAATGAAGTATATAATATATGAATTGTTTAACAGCCTTTACTATAGCAAAAGCTTGTTTCTCAGCCAAAGAATATTTAAGTTCATGTTTCTTGAGAGGAACACTCATAAAATCTATTGGGGCTTCTACATTTACTTTATTTTCCTGTAACAAGATACCAGACATGGTATGTTCTGAAGCATAACATTAAATAATAAAATCTTTTTGGAAATCAGGCTTTACCAAAGTAGGTGTTTGTGCAATTGCTTTTTTAGTATCTTCAAATGCTTTTTTAGTAAATTCATTCCATTTGAATGCTTGTTTTTCGCTCATCATCCCCACAATATGTTTTGTAATTTTAGCAAAATCAGGGATGAACCTTCTGAGAAAATTAATCTGACCAAAGAAAGACTTAACTCTAGTCCTATTAGATTGAAGACTTAACTGTTGTATTGCTCTAACTCTTTCTAGGTCAATTTTGATTCCACCTTTTGAAACTAGGTGTCATAATAATTTCCCTTCTGTAACATAGAAAATTGACTTCTTAGGATTAAGAGATATCCCATGACTTAGGCATCTTTGTAAGACGGTCTCCAGGTCCTTTAGATGATATTCTCTTTTCCTAGAGAAAATAGGCAAATCATCAAGATAAATAATAATAATTCTATCTTTCAAATCTTTAAAAGATGAATCCATTGCCCGTTGAAAAGTTGCACCAACATTATCAAATCGAAGGGCATGCAATTATAAGCAAAAGTTCCTCAAGGTGTAGTGAAATTAGTTTTATGTTGGTCAGCTGCAGCTACACTTTTCTGATTATAACTTGAGAACCCATCTAATATGGACATCATTTTTGACCTAGCAATAGTTTGCAAGATGTGATCCATCATAGGCAAGGGATAATTATCTTTTAAACTAGCTTGATTCAAATTCCTGAAGTCAACACAAATTCTTATTTTTACATTCTTTTTACACACTAGAACAATGTTCACCACCTAGGTAGAGTGATGAATTGATTAAATAATCCTATCCTTTAGCATTTTTTCAATCTCCTTAAAGATAGCCTCAGCAACTTTTGGGTTATAATTTCTCAACTTTTGCCTGAATAGAATTGTATTTACTTTCAAAGGGATATGATGTTAAAACTCTCCACATCTAAAATCTGTAAGGTCATCATAGCACCAAGCAAAGACATCCTTATACTTAATCAATAGATTAATTAATTCATTTTTCTCCTCTGGTGAACAACACTTACCAATGGAGATCCATTTGGGGTCAGTTTCACTTCCAATGTTGATTTTCTCATAATCCTCTATTTTGTTAGGATTCTGGGCAAGTTTGTTTTTAGTATATTCATCTTGTCTAGTGAATAAATATTCTAGAGAGACCAGTCCTTTAGAGATTTTGTTTCCTTTTGATTGAATTACATCATCTTTTGGATTGATCCCTGGATCAGGATAGAATTCTTTATATTCTATTTCAAAACTTTCAAAATAAGTCCCCAGGAACATATCAGCATTCTCCAAAAAGATTGTGATATGTTTATTATTCTCAAAAACTTGTCAATTTTTAGCATTATCTGGGACATTAGGACGATAGATTATTTATATTCTATATGAATCCTTTTTAAAATCAGGGTGTGGGAGAAGAAGAGAAGATGATATTTCTAGAGAATTTGCCTGAGTATTCTAGTCTCTTGGAATTGCCTCAATAGAAAAGGCATCAAAACATTCTATTTCATCCCAAACTCTATTTCTGTAATATCTTAATCTATCATTTTTAACTGAGAAAATCTCTCACCTGTTTGACAATTAATTCAGCATCTCCTTTTGCCTTGAGTATTTGTATACCTTTTCTTTTAGCTTCATTTAACCCAAGTAATAAAGCTTCATATGTTGCAGTATTATTAGTGTTTTTAAATTCTAACTTGAAAGAGTAAGGAAAAGTTTCACTTTCAGGTGAAATCAACACAACTCCTACTCCTGAACCAATGATAACACAACTCCCATCAAATTCCATGGTCCATAAATCATCTGAATGAACAAACTTTGAGGCAGATTCTTCTTTTAAATATTTAGAGGAAAGAAAATAGTTACTAAATTCACATTCTTCAAATAAAATCTGAGACTTAGGATCATCAAAAAGATATACTGTAAACTTGCATTTAGGTTCAGGTTCTAGCTTAACTTTTTGCTTTCCCACTAGAATTTTAGCTTCTGACTAATCTAATTTAATCTACCCTCCCAAATCTTTGTAAAAATTTATGCTCAACAACATCCCATAACTAGCGGGGATATCTGCTACCAAGATAGTCAACTTCACCTTTTTATCAAAATAGGCTGCAAGAGCAACTCGTGCATCTTTGATTTGTTCGAGTAAAGAAATATGTTTGCCATCCATGAAGTAACATCTACTAAATGTTTCTTTAAGGGATAGACCTAAGGATTTGGCTACAGAAGAAGGCATTATATTATCAGAAGCACCTGAGTCTATGATACAATTGCTGAGTTTAGGACCATTTATGAACAAAGAAACATAAAATGGGTTGGGTTTCATATCAGCCATATAAGGAGTATCATCAGATAAATTGAAGTTCATTCTAGAAGCATGAGTGGGTGATTCAAATGGAGAATTAAATAATTGGGCAATGGGAGACTCAGTATTAACATTTAATTGACATTCATGTTCAACTTGTGCAGGACCATTTTTGACATATTTAACTAATTTATCAAGCTCTTTGGGTTTCAAATTAAGGTATTCAGTAGGGGATATTTGAATTTTCACAGACTTAAAAAATTCTAAAATATCAAAAGAAGTATCACAATCATTTCTATGCAACAATTTGCTTTCTTGTGTCTTCAGATTAGCATCAGAGATTTTAGTAAAAGGTTCCTTACCTTTAACGGGCACTTCTTGAGTATTAAAAAATCTTGAATTCTTTTGACTTCTAGTAAATACAGCACATGAAGTATGTTCAAGAGTAACCAAAAATTCACCTCCTCTTTTTAATTCTGAATCATATTCTAGTAAGTGTATTTTAGAGTCACCAGGTCTCTCAAAGCTCCTTTCTTCTTCAGTAATCTCCCTTGAGACATCTTGAGTAGTAGTCATCTAAATATATCTAAGCATCTCTAGACAAGAATCTCTATCATGATCAGTAGTCAAATAAAAAACACACATGTTATTTCTTCCAGGAGGGGCTTCTATAGTCAATCTTGGTTGTGTTGATGCAAGTGGTAATGTCCTGCTAGTATTTACTTGTTGATTTCTCATGCCCATATCTTGATATGGTTGTTGGAATGAAGTACTAGTCTTCAGTAATTGTCTCTTAAGGGCAATCATATCATTGACTAGCCTTTGAACCATAGGATCCGTAGAGGATGAAGGATGAGCATTAGGTACTTGTACTTCTTTCTTCCATTTTTTGGCCATAATAAGATGATTCTAACTCAATTGCCAATGATTGTGCATCTGTTAAATTGACAATTGCACCTCTTTTGAGATGAAAACTTATATCAAGAGGCATAGAATTAATAAAGAAGCATTTCTAATTCTCAGCAGTCAATCTTTTAATAGTAGGAATCTTGTGCACAATCCTATTGAATTTGGCTATAAATTCTCTCATGGGTTCATGTATTTCTTTCTTGAGCTGAGTCAATTGAGCAAGAAGGGAATGTTCATCTTCTACGCTTTTGAACCTATTTTCAAATGTAGTTTTCATATCATTCCAACTTGTGATTAAAGAATCAATTAGATGATAAAACCATTGTGTTGTAATATCAGTTAGAGTTTGCACAAAAATCCTTATGGCTACATCTTGATGTTGTACGCCTAACACACCACATGCCGCTGCAAAGGCACTCAGATGTTCCTCGGGTGATTGTCTTCCATCTCCATTAAATTTGGGTAAAATTTTCCTTACATTTTTAGGTAAAGGATTTAAGTTGGCCCCTAAATTTAAAGGTCTTATGGTTGCGCCCCAAGGTTGGGCCATTAGAAGAAAACTTATGGTAGAAGGAAAGATAGTACCAAAAAGGGTTAAGGCTTGACAGACAGAGGATGTAGAGAGTTTAGGAGGGCTAGGAGGTCTACTTTTAGCTTTTCTAATGTGAGTAGGAATATAAGAAAAATTTAAACTTTGCAATACTTGAAAAGTAGAATCTTGAATTCCTTCTCTGCTCAAATACCTTGTGTATCTTTTGGAATCCAGCTTATGATATTATAATTATTAACTTCACACTTCAGGGGGTTTTAATTCCTTGCTGCATTTTTTTGCTTATCTTCTTCTTTGCCTAAGTAATAGTAATCTTATATTATCAGTGAATTCTTCTTTTTTTTCTAATATTCTACTTGTCAATCTATAATCATCAATATTCTGATGAAAATGCCAAGCAAGAGTGTTTAACTGACTAATTATATCTTCTTGTTCGTCTTGAAAACCAAGATTTGGTTGCAAAACAGGAATTATATTTTTATGAAGAAGCACCATTGTTGCCTCATATTAAGGCGACTAATATTTTAGTAAAAATTTTAATTTCGATTCCCCAGTGGAGTTGCCAAAAACTATTGGCTAACAGATTTGTCCTTATATAAAAATATTTTATTTTGACTCCATACCCTTCTCTCAAGAACAAATAAATTAAACAACAAATTGGTGAACTATCAAGACTAGTTCCCCTCTGAATTAAGGTACAACTCCCTTTAATATTTTCAATGAATTTAAATATTTAGATACACTTTTAACCAGAAAGTGCTTAAAGGCAGACTAACATCCATACATCATTATGTTATGAATGCAAGATTTTATAACAGCAATAGGTAACAGAATACATAGATTCTATTTTCAATAACAATTAAATAGATAAATGTATATATGTTGAACTAATGAATGATAAAACACACATAATGGATTGTCTAATGGAATATTAATTACTATATGAAAGAAGATCTCACATAGAAAACCCAATTTCAAATACTCAAACACATAGATCCAAGTATGCAGTAATTAATTCTCCTTTTCATTCATAGATGAAAAATATTTCAGACAAACATCACATGTATTATAAATAGCAGTGGTCTAATTTAGAATTTCAAACTCCTTGTCCTTTTTTGTCTTCTACTTTTTCCCCTTTTTACAATCAAAAATATATATCATTGCCTTAACTCATCCATCTTTTAAACTAAACCAGAGTTAAAGTAACTCTGACCCATATGGGATTTAGTTTTTAAACAAATTCACTTAAAGATCAAGTTTCAAATAGAAAAGCAACTGAATAACTGAATAGAAGAAACTACATAAGTAAAATCATTGCTGAAGTGACGGATTGGGATCTCCAGATTTGCTTTTTTCGGTTGGGTAGACACGTAAAGTTTTCTATTCCTAAAATGCCGTAACAAACTCCTAAATTTTCATAAGATTGAGAATGTTGATGCGTTTTATCCTTGCTTTCTAGATGTTTTCTTCCCTCCAAATTTTCCCCATCTTTTCTATGTGTTTAGTTCTGTTACTCAGTCTATAGATAATAGTAGTATAATTCTTTCATTTATTGAAACCTAGTGGACTTACAAAATTATTGTGGGAGAGTGTCGATGCAGCTATAAATAAGTGAATCTACTTTTGAAATTTGAGAAAAATCTTCAATCGATAACCTGTCACTTTATTTAATGATGTTGATCTTCTCCCTAAAGGATTGAATCATAATATTGATATCTTTTTCTGGTTTTCCATCATCTTTTATGTATTTGATGTCAATACTCTATAAATCATGTTGTAATGACTGAATGAATTTAGTCATTTCCTTGTTCATTTTGGTGATTTCCATTCATCCTTGTCGAGATACTCAATTTCTCTATTCAATATTTTTCTTACTTACATATAATACATCTTCATCCAGACTTGTCAAGTTCTTCTCTGACAAAAACTTTGTTATTCCATACTTTTGAACTTCATCAATCTGGTTCATCACGCACATCCATTTTCCTTCATCTTTTATCCACAAAGCATTTTGAGTCCTTAAAACTTCAATAGTAATTGTGGTTAAATCATATACATTCTTCAATTTATGGATGAATTACATACCTTTTTGAATGATGTTATCCAACCAATTATCAAATATCTTGGTAATCATTTTGCCTCTATGTATCTGGTCTAACATCCTTTAATTAACAAGTGATTTTAGATCAAAAGATAGGGGCAGTTGGGTGATCAGTTGTGGATCTGGACTATGAATGGCATCAATGTACTCTGCCATTGACCGCACATCTATTTTAATTCTCTTTTATCTTTTTCATCCTTCTAGGTTCTGCTGACTATCCTTTTAGTGGACGCTTCAAGGTGATGCACATCTGTGGCACGTAATGCAGTCCCAAGATCCACCTTTTCAATTGTAAAATCCCAAACTATAAGATCTTCAACTTCTTCATTGGTTCTTGGCCTGGGTATTTCTATATTCTAGTTCCCTGTATTAGGGTCGATGTCTACCCTCGATGTTGTTTTAACTTCTTGGATTTAGGAGCTTTCCCTAAACATTTACTCACCATATCCTCTAAGGGAAAAGAAAATGGAACTACTTTCCTTTTATTACTAATTGAACTTTCAATCCACTTAGGTGCAGAGGTTGAGGCTTCTTTAGCAGGATTCAGTTGATCAGAAGGCATAGTTGAAACAATCATCAATTTGATAGAATCAGAAGGAATCATTGTCTGTTGATTTATAATAACCTCTTTCGTCATTGGTGAATTAGATTCTTTATCACCTTTGGCTTCTTCTTAATTATCTTTAGAATTCAAATCTACAATTACTTTTTCAAAAATCTAACTCTTTCTCTTGCTTTGTGTCCTTGACCTGGTGGCACGAGGAGGCAGAGTAATTACAAGAGCCTTTTCAGATTCTTTAATGATAGGATCCCTTCCAATTTTTGCTCTATAAGTTCCTGCATCACAAATAGCAATAAGGTGATTAGAGAAGCTTATTGGAAATGGGGATTTAATTATTGACGTACATTGTTGGCAAGTTATGTTTTGAGCTCCCCCTAATTTCTGCTCTCTCAACCATTTCTCAGTCCTTCTTATCACTAGGAGGGTTTTAACCTTAAATCTATCCTCTTTTTTCTCCCAGTCAATTTCTAGAATAGGTGATTGTTCTATCTTGTCAAATTATGAATCAGTCAATTGTTTACCATTGTCAAAAATTCTAAATATGTCCATATTCAAAATGAGGGTAAGAATTTTCCCTAAGGAGAACCTGGACCATAGTCTTTTTCTGACTTCAAACTCATCTGAACAATCCTCCCAATAATCCTCCAATTGAGGAATATGTGACAACCCTGTTCCAAGATCCAAATTATCTCTGGCAAAACCTTTGTTGTCAAATTGTAATCTAGTTGTGAAGTATTGAAAATTGAATTTCTTAAGATCCAATTCTAAATTCAAAGCATCAAAACTTGACTTGCATGAATAACATCCAAGTTCAATAGGAAAAGATATACCATATTTCTTTTTCATTGGGAATTTTTTATCTACATGTGTTAATTGTCTGCAGACTTTTATTAACACAAATCAGTCAAAAACATACCTAGGTAACCTTAAAGGTTCACCATCAAAACCCCCAACTCTGATATAAGTGAACTTGGAAAATTGAGTGAAGAAACTACCATAAATGTTGATTAATTGTATAGCTTCATCAAACAACCTTTTATTGATGTTGTTTGACAATTCAAAAGTCATCCTCCCAGTGAAAACATCATTGACTCTCCTGTAATCCTCATAGCAATTATGCATTTGCAACTTTGAGTAATATTCATAAATTTTACTATCTTTAGCCAAGGGTGCATGTGGTAATCCTACCCATTGTCTTGTAGATGCCAAGAAATAGAAGAGGTGTGAAGACATATAAAACTCTTTATTTCCCAAACAATTACTTAAACCTTGATGCAAACTTTCAGCTACAATTTTTGCCGAATCCAAATACTATTCTCCTTAGAGGATCACCTATATAAAGAAGTACATCCAGTCTTCCCAATAATATGCATGGGTATTGCCTTTTAGTCTGTGTAGTAATACTATAATATCTTGTACTTCTAGAATCACATGATTTCTTGTTAATAGTTTGGGCAATCTTGAACTTCCTTTTTGGAATTTCAAAAGCCAGTTACTAGCAATCACGCTCTTGTAAATTGCTTTCTTTAATGAAAAATAACTATAAGAAGAATAAATATTGAGGTTAGAGTATGGTTCCTTGGGAGTAATTCTCATTATAGACATTAGGGTATATATGTTGATATGTAATAAAACATTGCAATCTGCAGTCCTGATGCATCTGTTATGAGGTTCATTCTATTCATGCATTCAATGACTAATTTGGGGCATTGGATAGCCATGAGAAAGGTTGCAGCTTTAACCAAACCACTTTCTACAATTTCTAGCCCTTTTCTTAAAATCTTCCAAATCATATTGGACCAGAGAGGTGTCCCCAATTTCAGGAGGAGAACATATGAGACCAGGACCATGCAGAGATGCAGATTTCATGGCCATAGGTTGGAGGAAAAAAGAAGGAAAAGTTTTGGAAATAATGCCTTAAACTCAAAAGAATCCTTCTTCCCAACCAACTAAAGGAAATAGCTTATAATAAGAGTAAAACTCACCTTTAAATTTGCCTGAAATCTCTACAAATTCAAACAATCAAATATCTTATACCACCTGTGATGTTTTCTTTGTATCGCCCAGTACGCTCGTTTGCTAAGTTTGAATCATTTTCTCTTGATACAGATATTAACCAGATCAAATAATTAAACCAAAATAATATGTGCTAAATATGCTTGATAGGACATGCATTCTGACATATGCATTAATGGCAAGCATTTTTTATGTGTAGTTTTGATGAGTAATGATTATTTGTAACCTCATGAAAATTTAAAATTTTCTGCTTTATACTGAGTTTTGGATATATTGTCCTCTAAAACTCCCACTAATTTTAACTTAGAGAAAGCCTCGGGGCAAGATGAGATTATAGTCATTGAATCATTGAACCATTGAACTTTTGAAAATTATGGTTCAACTTTGGGGTTCAATGATATGAAATGAAATACACATACTAACCAATAGTTGCATGATCTTTCCTGGAAATTTTTGAAGTTTGAAACATTGAATCGTTGAACTTATTGAATTTTAAGATATTGAACCGTTGAACTTTTGAACTTTGAAAAAGGGTTTGAGTTCAACTGGAAAGTTCAAAGACATAATTGAAATACAAAGGAACAAACAATTCACTTTTAGAAATATTGAACTATTGAACCATTGAACTTTGCTATGTAGGTTCAATCAATAGGTTCAAGAGATAGGTTCAAGCGGTACATTAATTTATATAAGGGAACTAAGTGAACATGACTCTTTACAAAACATTGAGTATTGAATTTTTGAACCGTTGAACTCTTAAACCATTGAAATTTTGAAAATCTGAAAAAAAAATTCAAGTTCAACTCAAAGGTTCAAAATCATAATTGAAAAACACTAAGGGACAAGCAGTTCACTTTGAAAAAATTTGAACCATTGAACTTATTTAACTCTTGAAGTCTGAGAAAGGTTCAGGTTCAAAGGTTTAAATCTTTTAAGAATTTACATATAAAAGGTGATAAGTGAGTGAACTACTTTTATGGCAAAATTCATGAAAAATTGAATAAGGGTGACTCAAAAGTTAACAGCACTGAAATCATGTTTTCCTTTAGTAACTACCAGAACCTTGTTCCCATGTGCCTTTATTCATGTATGTACCAAACATATACCCAAGTGTGTAAAGTCCCATATAACCATAGACCCATAGGTATTTTGGTAAAAATGTTTCCTCAGCTCACAATATTATTTCACACACCTTAAGGTGAGGTTGAGGTGCTTCTATGCCACTATAATTGAGTGTGCCTATGATCTTATTATCATGGTTGAATTTATGATGTAGAGCATCTCACACTTGATCCCAATACAAAAGGTGCTCTTTATGCATACACCACAACCTGGTGGCGGTGCCATTGAGAATGTGGTCTATTGACATCGTCCATTCATTTTTGGTACCATAGAACTCTTCAAGAAGCTAGACAAAATCACACACCTCCATTTGTCCTTATAACTATGGAGCTTCATTAAGTCTCTCCAACGGTGGTCCCTCTAATGGTCCTCACGTTGCTAAACCCATGAGGTGCATAAATTTATGATGGTTGAGAAACTGAAGCGAGATGTTTTTGTCTCTATTGATGGTGTTATATAATCTTTTAGTGAGGTCATAATCACCATGGGCCCAAAAGTTGCAAGCATTACTTGTTATATCTGAGATAGACTAGTTATCCATCCAGCAAAGAATACCATCTAGCATCAAATCATGTTATTCATCATGTCAAGTAGTCACATTATACAGATTATTGATGTTTTCATCAGTGTTCATGGGCTCGATATAGGGTGGTTCTTATGATTGGTCTAAGGGTATTATCATACGCTGATCGGTATTCTCAAAGTTAATGTATCATTTTTTAAAGCTTAAATCTACATGATTTTTGTAGCACTAGGTCCTTCCCATTAAGGTTGGGTAGTCATCAACCTCTGCCAACTCCAAAACCTCAAAATTTTCTTTAAAGAAAAGCCCATGTATTTTAACAGTAGCATTTTTAAGGACTCCTATAAGATGCGCACGAGTCTTGTTTGCCATGAACAAGACATGATGTGAAGGTTACAAGGTTAGACTAGACATTTTCTACTAGGCATCTTTAGTGAAAACATTTACTTGAGTGCTAGTATCTACTAAAATATCCTAGATTACCCATTCATTGATAGCATCATTAATTAATATTTCTTTTTCTTTTAAGGAAGTGGAACTAAGACTTTCTTGGCGTTGAGCATGGTTTAAATATCAATCTTCACTTTGTTGACTGAGTTGAGTGTGAGATTTATTTGGTAGGCGGGCTTGACCTTTAAACTAAGTGCTAAGCTGGGAAATGATGTCTTCATCAAGCATGTGTTTGCATAGTTCCTAAAAACTATCCTGCATTACTAGAGGTTCAGTTTCCCTTTGCATTATGGTGCGTTTTGTGACATCCTTATCCTTAAGGTATTGAATCTTTCCTTGGAGCTCATGCATAAGTTTTATGGTATCTTGAAGGACATCCTTTTACTGAAGTGCATCGAGGTACTTCCTAGCCTGTGGTTCTTCCTAACGTACCTTTTCAATCAGGTTGGGTGTAGATTGCATCTAGCCCCGTTATGAGTAGTAATATTTAATTATTATATAATAGGGATAGTTGGTCAACCACACCATTGTTTTTTGTCTATACCAATCATACCAACATTTTTTTCATTGTCATCCTTTGTGATGGCTACATATAAGTCTAGACACTCTTATAGTTGGTGGTACTTTTTGTAGTAACCACTATTGTCTTGGGAACTAGCAACTGAGACTTAGTGTGAGTCATGCATGTGAGCTTCATAAATATCAATAATCAAACAACAATCATTAGTATCATGAGATAAGCATCATAAATCTTACAATATGCAGATACGTTAGTGCTCATATCCCATTACAAGAGTGTACAAGAGTGGACATCATGTTCATCATGATAAATCTCACAAGTTTGCTGTAGGACCATGTGGATGTTCTTACATGGGTAGTTATTTCTTGTGTGTCTTGTGGTTTCACAATCGATACACCAAACACTACTACGTGTCTCATGTGCATTGTTTGTCGATAATTTTTTAATTTGAAGAGCCATGGATGCTATTTAAGCCTCTATAAAGGGACTAATGCCAGTATCCATACTTTCAACCACTTCATCATGTAGGGTAGCCTCAGAGCCTCACACGCATTGGTAAAAGTTCTTTGTGATAAGGTCCATCAAAAAGGTAACAATAATCCTCCTATGAACCATTATGAATATTGAGTAGGATTGATTTCAAAGGATAACTTAGAAAGAAAGGTCTTGAACCTACATCATATTCCCTTACACTCTTTGTAAGTCCCTGCTTTATGTCTTTCAACATCGCTATACTCTATTGCTCAAACTCAAGAATATCAAATTCTTATAGGAATGTTGATTTGAGTTGGTCATAGTTGACCACTACTTGTTCAGAGTCGACTTTTCTATACCATTTGTGTATGCATTATAAGAGGGTGGTTACAAATTATCTTTCCTTTTGCTCAGAAGACATGATGCCACGTGCTCTCCAAATTAGTTCACACTTATGAACATGCTCGACTGCATTTTCTACCCCTCAATACTCAGGTAGGTGCAATGTTATTTCATAATAAACCATAGGTGGTTAAATAAATGATTGATGAAAAGATCTAGCTCCTATTCCTAGAGGGGGTCCACTTCCTCCAGTGCCTCCTC
Source organism: Torreya grandis (assembly GCA_037957365.1). Classification (NCBI taxonomy): domain Eukaryota; kingdom Viridiplantae; phylum Streptophyta; class Pinopsida; order Cupressales; family Taxaceae; genus Torreya; species Torreya grandis. The sequence continues at coordinate 82,313 of JARHVA010000871.1, forward strand.
TTAATCCTCCTCCAGTGCCACTAGTAGCAGTGCCCTTGGGAAAAGGTGTGGTGGAGCGTTGACTTCCTAGATTGGGACCTGTATTCTGGCCTTGAGGGCTAGATCCTCCAGGCATTCTAAGCTATGCCATGGACTAATCTTAAAAAGAGAAAGATATAGATTCTAAGTTATTACCTAATGGCATGGTATTAGTTTCTCTTATCCATTTAGTTTTAAAATGTATACTATATGTATCCCAATTCCTTATATGTACTTTATCCAACTCAAAGGCATGAGCATGCACTATGGTAGTGGGGCCTGGTTGAGTCGTACTGGGTTCATCTTCAGCAATCTAACTCATTTCTCCTTCACAAGATAAAAGTGGCAAAGGTTGTGGCCCATAAGTGATGGATTCCTCACGTGCATTCAGCTCCCTATGACTCTTCACAATGCTCCTCAAGTGCTCCCAATCCCTTATCATGCCACTAACTCCCATGATATTCTACCGAGCTTCATCATACTTCTATTTTTGTAGTGCTCATTGGCTTGCTACCATGTTGAACCCACAATTTTGAACCAACTAGTAGTCTCCCCTCTAAATGTGTGGCTCATGCACATGATATTTTATCCTTTCATGAGTAGTGTTTCCAACCCAAGATCAATAATTAGATTTTTAATCTCGAAAGGAAATAATGAAAGATATCATCCCCTTGGTTCTCATAGAAAATTAAACTTTGCTTCCTTAGGAAATGAATATGTGGTCACGACGTATTCCAAGATGTAACTATTTTGAACACCTTTCCACCAGTAATCATCCTCTCACGTCTAGGAAACTCTTAGTCATGCTAAACTCTTTTACTGTTCTAGTGTCCATGATTGTCTTTGTTTAAAATTTTAAGATCGTCCTTAAGCATATGCTAAGATCCAAGAATGTAAAAGAATAGGGACCTCAAAAAAAAGTCTCACATAATGAGTTATAGAGGTTTTTTTCTACCCACTATTGTTGAGAAACTCCTGGTTCAAGATATGGAATGGCAAAATTGTCTTTGACACTGGTAATCCATTCTTCAATATTCTCTAATGTAATGTGCTCAAACATTTCCCATAATCATGATCTAATTGCTTTAGGTCTCGATAATGGAACCAAAATGTTGGGTTTTCTCTTTAGGTCAGTGTTGAAGCCTCTTCCCAATAGGTGAGGGATGAGTCTCACGCACTCACCTAAAGTGTATAGTGAAAGACCGATTCTCAAAGACTTTGAGACACGATGTGTTTACTCATATCTTATCAAGCAAGTATCCTACTATTATTTATTAACAAATTATACTACCACCACTAGCTAAATATAAAATAAGAAAGGAACTCATGACTTTATTTACTTAACACATTTCAATATTCAACACAATCCATTGCTCAAAGTACCGTATGATAAGCATTGAATTCTTATTAAGTACTTATGGATTACAAGATAGAATGGTCTATATTCTTTCAAAGGTTCACACATCAATCCCCTTTGTGAATGCTTACAATAGGGGTTTTTATACTTCTTTTGCCATATCCAAGTGTCAAGTTCCCAACCCAAAATGGATACATGACACACAGACTCTCAATAGGCTAAGAGTTGTGGCTCTTACAATTAATTGTTCCTATAGAATCAAGCCTCTACACCCCTAGATGCCTACTCTATGTTATACATTTGTTTCCAAGGGTTTTGTTCCTTGTGGGCTATAAAAGGCCTCCGATCAGTGGGGCTGAAGTATCCTATTTGATTTATTCTTCAAACTATTCTCACGTTCCTCACATTTCACTTCCCTTATGTTCCCCTAGTCTTTTACTTCTTGTTCTAGATCCTTTGTTCTCAGGTTCCTCATACCATATTCTCTTGACTGGGTCTTCTCATGTTGGGTCTTTTGCACCATTATCCTTCTGCATCCTTCAACTCTTGCACTGTTAGTCTTGTGCCATGGTCCTTCCATGCCATGGTTCTCCCATGCTATGGTTCTCTTGTACCATGCTAGTACTTGCATAAAAAAGGATAATGGTCCCTCCATGTCGAGTGCCAAAATTAGAACAAATACTTGGTCAAAATTGAGGGGACAACATTACCCTACCTAAATTATTCCAAAACACTTGTCACATTTGAAACCAATTTCCAAAACCTTTGTTATACCACTTGTTTCAAATGTACGATTATGCTGCCCATTTTGGTCTAGCCTATTTTTGCCTTCAAACATATAAGTCTTTATGTATTAAATTTTAAACTCAATATTTCAAAGTAAAAACCCTAAACTAATCAATTTTATGCCAAATCCTCATCTAGCTTGGGCTTATATTATTTACCTTTTACATTTAGATTGTGTTACTTAGGTTAATTTCTTATTTGATCTAAAAACCCCTTGCCTAGACATAGCATTTATTGTTTGTTGTGTGCCTTGTTTGAGAGTACTTTGAGTCAAGTTGTTTCCATGTGCCTTTTTTGAAGTTTGTTGTGTCAAGTTCAAATATGTCATAGTTATATAGTTCAAATTATCTCCTAGAATCAAATACCTAGTCTTTGTGAGCCAAATTATTGTGTGTCAATTGAGTCAATTGCCTTATCATTAGATAGTTTTTTAGTTATTTTATCGAGTTTATCCAAGATAATTACCTTAGTTTAGTTTATTTTTGAATTCTTGTTTGATTTCTTTTTTTTCACGTTTAACCTTGTTTTTGACGTTAAACAATTATAATTGCCTTTGGGCAAATCGTTGTTATCCTTTTAACATAGTTCACAATTGTTTTACTTTATCTAGATGCTTTTATCACTGATTATAATTGCCTTTGGGAAAATCAACACCTTATCCATAGATGATTTTTGAGCTTTTATGTTACCTGTGCCATTGATTATAACTGCCTTTGGGCAAATCAATATCATTTGTTAGACCGATTTTGAGTTTGTTTTGTCTTTATCTCTGCTTAGTTTAGTTGTTTTACCCTTTGGGCCTCTTTTACATAACCAAAGGTTGTTTGTTTTAGACCTTGGTTGTTTTCTACCTTTAGACCTTTATTTTTCATGAGACCTAGCCATAATCCAAACATGCCTCATTTCACATGTAACAGAACTATGTATAATCTAGACTATGAGAACTTTATAATAAGTGACCCTTTTGTTCAAGAGTCATATGACGACATAGCTTATGAGATAGATCCCTATCTATATCATAATATTCCATATATTTAACAAAGGTTAAACCCATTAGAGAAGTATTTGGTGACTACACCTTCATATCCATACCAAAAACAAGAGCAAATGACATAATATCTTTCTCAAGTGATGCCTAACATTAAAAAAAAGCTAATAACAAGAGCTCTGCTATGTTACAACATTAATATTGAAAATTTATGATATATACTTATCTGATCATCATTTGTTAGAGAACAAAGACAAAATTATCATCATAGCCATCAAAGTAGGATCCAAGTGTCCACCAAACTTCTCACATGAAAGTCTGAGTAGTTTCATTAGTGCACCTTGAATCTGATAGTTCAAACATGCATCAAATAGTTATAGTTGATATTTAGTCCAAATGTTATACTAGAACCAAAGTATGCTTGCAAAATGGAAAGGTCCTATAGATGAACAAATGTAACATGTATAATAAGTATACCAAAACTACCTCTACATAGACCTATTTAGCAAAAGCAAACTAGTTGGTGACATGTTTAATGTCCCTATTTCAACTCAAGAGACTTCGCTCAAACAAAAGACCTCATTCAAAATGTTATAGATAGCATGCAAGTGCATTCCAATTTAAACCAAAGTGGGTATAATTTATCATCGAGCAATACATAATAGATTCCTCTTATCAATACCATGAGTGTATTGAAATAATAGGGGATAGGTACACCTAATTCCTAAAATCAACAAACAGCCTCCACTCCTCAACCAATTGCTTCCTTGAGTTTACAATATGGGGAAACAAAACAACAACAAACCAACTCACCACCACAATAAGCACATACCAATATACCTTAATAATCATATTGTTTCCTAATACATAATGTGTTATTATTGGCCAGAGAGTGTCAGTTGGTTAATAATAAAAAATACCAAGCCCCCAAAAAGTGCCAATCCAACAACAAAAGGCAATCAAATAATAGGTGTTCAACCAACAACAAGGTTCTTATGTACAAGTACTAGGTGTTTGGCAATAATTTCCTTTCACCAATGGGTATTACATGTGCAATAGGGATCCAACTATCAACACTTTTAACAGTAGGGATCTAGTCAACAACATGTTCCCTATATACAATAGGGTTCTTTGAGTAGGAATCAAGTTCCATCACAAACCTAGTAATACCAACACATCCCACATAACCAAATGCCATTACCACAACTACAATTCACTCACCAAGGTTATATATCTAATCTAAATCAAAATGTGTTTCAACAATAATGTATTTTGTATCCACAGTACCATCCCAATGCATGGATACATATACTTGGTCATCTGGCCAATTCGACCAACATTACACAATATGCCTACCCTAATCAAGGTAATCCACCTTTAACCATGCAAATTCAACAAAAACAGGCCACTCCATCTGACTTCCTTATCCAAGATTTGTAACAAATAAATTATGTAATTCAAGATATACATATTAGAAAATAAACAAATAAATTCAAGTTGAATGAAATATCATATTATCCATTTAACATGGAGTGCCTACAAAAAAAAAATTCATTGGGTTATGAGCCACCCAAATTTGACAAATACAAGGGCAAAGGCAACCCTAAAGAGCATCTAAAATAATTATTTGTTGCTTGTCAGCCAGTGGCATATAATGACATATACTTGTTTCTATTTTTTCTAAGGAGTCTAGTGGTACAAGCCTTGGAATGGTTTTTTAAATTTTCAAATAATTCTATACTTAATTTCAATGATCTTTTTGAGAAGTTTGTACAACATTTTTCATATAATCTCGAGCACAATATTACAGTTATCGACTTCGGCCAAGCCAAATAAAAGACTAGTAAAAGTTTTGTTGCATACTTGTAACATTAGGGAATACTAGTGAGCCATTTTACTCATAATCTACCATATTAATAGTTAGTCATGATATTTAACAGGAGCTTACACTGTGAGATATCTTACTATATCAAGTTTTAATGTGCTCATATGTTCAAAGAGGTTATAGAAAAATGAATACAAATTGAGAAATCCTTTGTTAATAAATGGATATTCAAGATATCTTCTTCTAATTAGAACCATAATTAGCATCAAGGTAAGAAAAACCAAAACCAAGGCCAGAATCATAATCAAAACCCAATTCAAATATTGGCTTTAACGCCACTTAGGCCAACAATAACAAGAAACCAAAACCCTACAACTGCAACAAGAATGTTGTTGGCAATAAGGTCACTAAATCATGTCATGTTCAGATGGTGCAAACATTGGTTGTATGTTTACCTCCACCCACTCAAAAACCACCACCTCCATACATTCAACCAAGACCTCCATAAAACTAATAGCCACTAAATTAAAACCAATTGTAATCCCCTCCTCTAAGGAAAAGACCGCCCATTTCAAGATAATTTAGTGACCATGGTGAGCCTACTGAATTTAAGTTCTAAAGATTGGTTCATGAAAATATGAATAGTTGACCAATACCAAAGTCATTTCCTGAAGGGATCCCTTTTCTTGATTAGTATAAAGAACATGAAATTTTTGAGTACCATCAAATCAGAGGACATTCCATATGACAATGTATCCAACTCAAGCATTTGATTAAGAAGATGCTAGAAAATAGAAAGATAAAAAGAGATACCCATGCTCCTATGACCAATCTCAAATTAGGTATTTATGATAATCCATTTCCCCAACATAAAAATAACAAAAACTAGCAATAGTACTAATAACAAAAACAAAAATGATACAAAACTCCATTGTAAAATTAACAACAATAATGTCAGCCACGACAACAATAATAGAATGGTCAGAACTAAGGGAAAACTAACCAAACCAACCAAGGAGGCCATCATGTTGTTATGTATACCTCTAACAATGTTGTATGACATGTCTCAGGTGATCACATTTTCACTATCACCATTAACCCTTGGCCAACTACCAATAGACCTAGACCTTCACCCAATAATCCTTATTAGTCGAGCAATGCCTACCAACCTCCTTTTACTAGTAATTTTTCTTTGGACTGTGTTAGTAGCTAGGGTTAACATTACCCTATAATTATCATTTCAAGCCTCATTACTTACCCAACCAACTACTAAATCCAAATACTAGATCAAAATTATGCAATCGCAACTTGATGAGCCAAAGTTACTATTAAGCAACCACTTCCAAATACTATAAATGAGCTCATTCAACCTTACATTCCTATCATAAATAAACCAATTGACAAAACTAAGGGGAAGACCTATGATATTATGGAATAGTTGAAACATACACCCATGCATATATCCATCATGGATTTGTTGCACATGTCTAGCATCCAGAAAGACATCCTGAATGAATACTTGAACCAGTCCCTCATGCCAGATGACATCACTCTAAATAAATTCCAAGCCATGGTATGACACTTAGCCCCTGTCCAATGTCTTACCTTTGACTAAAGTGACATATCATCTCTGGGCCCTCTAAATAATAACCTGTTGTACATTGAGGTCAGTATAATGAACCATATATTTAAATTCATCATTATAGACAATGGTTTAAGCCTCAACATTATGTCTCTAAAGTTGGCCAAACATCTTAGATATATAGCAGTTGACTCACACCTAGATACTATCATTATCAAGGCATATGATAACGAAGAATGGGAATCTCAAGGTACTAGTATCTTGCCAGTGGTCATTGGGACTTTGACCCATGACACTCTATACCATGTTTTGGATGTAGAACTATCTTACAATATGATATTGGGTTGACCCTAGATCCATAAGCTATACCTTCCATGTTGCATCAATGTACAAAATTTCCACATTCAAGAATGGAAGTGACTATACCAGTTGATCATCAGCCATTTTAGTATTGTAAATGCCTCAATACTAAATATAAGAGATATAACTATCAATTTAACATGAATCCCCTGCCCAAATCAGATGAAGAAAGAGCCAAAAAAGGAAAATCCATTGAATCATGACCAAAAGTTAATTACATTGGCCCAGATAGCTTATCTTCTACCTCAGTCATGCCTCCACCAAAAATTTCCAATCACTTCTATATAACTGACAAAGGTCACAAAGAATATATTATCCATAACACATTCTATATTACTAATTTTTCATAAAACCCAAAAACCTAGGGGAGACACAAGGTCAAAACTACTCGCATGGAGTGGCAAACCAAGGGAAAATATCAGATAAATAAGGCCATTATTTTCAAACTAGCCTCTGGCCTATAACATGTCCCATTAGCTAAATATGATTCATGGTTTTACATTGATGAATTAGCTGACTATTACCAATGCACAAAGTATCTTATCCCTAATAATTTTATGGATCACCTAGCTTATGAAGGTAAAGGACTAGGGATACATTAATAAGGCACGATCAAACTAGTCTCAATGACCAAGTATAAGAGAAGCCATGGTATTAGATTTAAACCAATTGGGGTGAGCCTACATACATTATTTGCATTCCAACACCATCAACTAGTGAAGATGATGTTGGCAACGCCACAAGGTCTGATTATAGCATCTATAATGACCTTGCCACTATAAATTTATTTAATCCCTATGCCATTTGCACAATTAACCTTGTTTATCAACCTTCATCATTAACCCTTTAGCATCCATAATTGATAAACTAGGACTAACAAGAGTCAATAATGTCATTAGATGAGTTTGACAATGATGAGGCCATATGAGACTTTTTGGGATTGAGGAATCACATTCCTCTTGGAGATCATAAACAAGGCTTAGATTGGATCCTGCTACCTACTTTAGAGAGGAGGTGAAATTCCCCAGTAAAAACAAAAACAAAATCAAACATTGAGGTCTGAAAGTAAAACCCTCTTTAAGGCACTTTCTGACCAGGGTAAAAGTAAACAAAAATACAAGTCTCTTGGCAAAAATTGGTTTTTGATGCCATTAGATGGGGATGATCACCCCTCTTCCTATGAAGCATAGGAGACTTGTATCCCAAAGCCTATTTATGTATTAGAGATTATTACTAAGGAGAAGCAAGTTTTTGCATAGATTATTCAAGAGTGTCCTAAAGTATTTATTTCATGGCCTTTGCCAACACTGGGAGATTCTAATTTGTCCTACTTGGGAGAATTAGATGAGGCAGTCCAACTAGAGGAATTTGCTATTACCAACTAATTTAACTCCTTATTGATTATTTTAGATGATGGTGATACACTTCTTGTGGAAGACACTTCAAAGGTTAACATTGGGACTCCAAAGGACCCAAAGTGGATTAAATTAGGCATGACCCTCACTGAAGAGGAATGTGAAGTTTTTACAGCCCTTTTGATGAAGTTTTGTGATGTATTTATATGGGCTTATTTGGACATGCCAGGTTTGGACCCTACTTTGGTTGTACACCATCTCATTGTACATCCTGGTGCCAAGCCCATTAAATAGAAGCTGCATAAGATATATCCTTGTATTGTTGTGCTAGTCAAGAAAGATTTGGGAAAACTCTTCAATGTGAAATGCGTCAGACTAATCGACTATTTAGAATGGATTTCAAACATTGTGTTAGTAAGAAAGAAACTAGAATGTATTAAAATATGTACTAATTTCAAAGATATCAACAAATCCTACCAAAAAGATGACTTTCCTTTGCCTAACATTGACATGATAATTGACTCAATAGTCAAGCATGAAATGCTTTCTCTTATGGAAGGTTTTTTAGGGTATAATCAAATCAGAATATCACCAAAATACCAACATAAGACAACATTCACCACTTTGTGGGGAATGTTTCGTTATCAGGTGATGTTGTTTATACTTAAGAATGTTGGAGCCATACACCAAAGAACCATGATAGTAATTTTCCATGATATGATACACTACATCATTTAGGACCATGTCGATGACATCCTAGGTAAATCAAAGACTTGTGTCAATCATCTAACTATACTATAGAGAATATTTGAGAGATTTCATAAGTGAAACATCGGGCTTAATCCAAATAAGTGTGTATTTGGCCTAACTTTTAGTAAATTGTTAGGTTTCATTATCTCTCACAGGGACATTGAAGTCGACCTAGCTAAAGTTCATGTAATTATAGAAATGTCATCTCCATCTACCTGGAAGCAGTTCCATAATTTTTAGGGTAAAATATAATTAATCCAAAACTTCATATCATAATTGGATGAAAAATGCCATCTTTCACACACTTAATAAAGAAGGGCGTTACATTTTCATAGAATGAAGACTACCAAAAAGCATTTTATTATCTTAAAAAATATTTTGCCAACTTACTTGTTTTGTTACCATCGACACCAAACAATCCATTATTACTTTACCTTTTAGTGACTAAAAATGCCCTGGGGGTACTTTTAGCATAGCATGATGAACAACGTAAAGAGCATGTTGTGTATTATCTAAGCATAACATTGGTCATGTATTAATACACTATACACCGATTGAAAAATCATGTTTAACAATGGTGTTTTCAGCCCAAAAGTTGCATCATTATATGATGAATAACAAGACCATTTTTATTTTTAAATTAGATTTGTTTAATTATCTACTTTTTAAAATAGCTATATAGGGTCGCATGGTAAAATGGATAATGCTATTAAGTAAGTTTGAAATTAGATATGCCAATTAGAAGGCTATTAAGGGGCAAGTACTCACATATCATGTTACATAAGATCCTCTTCAATATACTCAACCTCCTACATTTGGATTTTTGGATGAGGCCATTATGACCGTTGAAGAAGCAAAAGTACCTCCTAATGCTGAACAGTGGAAGATGTACTTTGATGGATCATTCACAACTTGTGGATCATGTGCTCGAATATTTTTTGTTATGCCACAAGGGGATCTCATTCCCAAGTCATTTTGCATTGGATTTATTTGTACCAATAACATGGCTGAGTACGAAGAACTCATTACAAGGCTTCATCAAGTAGTACAGTGGGACATTCAACATTTATTGGTTCATGGTGATTCTTAGCTAATCATCAATTGGGTCATGAACCAGTACCAAACTGAAGATGAGAAGTTGGTACCCTATAAAGATATAATTGATACTCTCAAGTAGTAGATTGCCAACATCTAGTTTGAAAGAATACCTCAAGCCAAGAACATAACAACTAATGTCATTGCCACTATTGGCTCCATGATTCAGATCATTGATAGAGCAAGAGATTATTAATTTTTTATTGAGTGCCTCTTAGCAATAGCACATGAATAATTAGCCGTTGAGATGGTTTATGACATTGTTGGTTCCACGTCTCTATATTACTCAGACATATATGCCTCTCTTCAAGACCAAAGTATGCCTCCAGACTTATCACATAAGAAATAAAATGCCTTCACCTACAAAGCCTCTCGTTATACCTTACTTAGACCAACTTTGTATCGTATAAGCTATGAAGTAACTATGCTTCATTATTTACCTTCAACAAAATTTGGACTAATGTTGGGAGACGTTCATGAAGGAGTGTGTGGAACCCACACTAACAAGGAAATATTAGCCAAAAATTTAATGTGTATTACTTATTATTGGCTGACTATGGAAGTAAATGTAGCTACATATGTGAAGAGGTGTGTCAAGTGTCAAAAGCATGTTAATTTGATTCATGTTCTAGATGAGATAGTCAAACCATTGACAACACCATGGTTGTTCTCAACATGGGGACTCAACCTCATAGGGAAGATAAATCCCAAATCCTTAAATGGACATAAACACATCTTAACTACTACTGAGTATTTCACTAAGTAGGTGGAAGCCGTTCCTCTCACTTACATCACCAGTAAGCATATATCCAAGTTCATATACAACCATCTCATCTACTATTTTGGTATCCCTTCTAAAATTATATCTAATAATGGCATATCATTTAAAAACAAATATGTGAAAGCATTTTGTGCGTAATACCACATCAAACAACATTTCTATACCGCTTACTATCCACAAGGCAATGGCCAAGTTAAGGCTTCTAATAAAACAATTGTCAATATTCTAAAGAACATTGTTAATGATGTTGGTTGTAATTATCACTTGTAGGTATTTAATGCCCTATGGCATACTGTACCACTTTCCATACTCCACTAGGAGCTACACCCTATTCACTTGTTTATGACACTGAGGACATTCTTCTTGTTGAGGTTGAGTTGTCTTCTCTCTGAATTTTTTTGTAACACATCATTGATGATGAGCACTACAAAATAGCTCAATTGCAAGAGCTAAACTTACTTGATAGAAAATGCTTGGACACCTTAGATAATCTTTAGGCATTCAGAACATATTAAAAGGCCAATACAATAGGTGCATTAAGCATTGCAAATTTGAGCTTAATGACCTAGTGTTAAAAGAGAATCAGAAGAATGCAAATGTTGAAACAAATAAAAAAGGAAAGTTCCAACCAAACTGGTTAGGGCTCTATAGAGTCATTGCTAACTATGGTTCTGGAGCATACAAGCTCACCACACCATAAGGAGATTAACTTTATGAACCAATAACATAATGCACCTCAAACATTTTTATGCTTTAGGGACTCAGTTTATTATCTACAATGATCACTTAAGTTATGCCACGTTATACCCATTCTTTGTACTATACCCTTACCATTATACCATGCCATTAACCCTTTTCTAGCTAGTTATTTTTACCTAACCCCACCTATCATGTGTAGCCTTGGTTCCAATTCATTTATACTTTAGGCATGTTCAGTGGTTGATGATAGATTCAGTTTCATCAGTTATTTTAGAATTAAATGTTTGAATGGAAATATATGAAAGTATTATGATAGTGGTCTTGGCAATTGCATCCTTCATTTTTTGTTACGGTCTATAATGGTGCTTATGTTACTAATTATAATTGCCTATGGGAAATTAGTACCACTGACCCTTTGTCATTGTTTCTTAATTATAACCACCTATGCACAAATTAAGAACAACACCTTTACCATTTATCACAACATTACTTTGCCATCACTATGGCCATAACTTGCCATATAAATTTACCTAAAATTATTGGTACTTAGTTGAACACATTTTGTGTAGGTGGAACTATAGTGACTTGAGGTCTTTTGAGACTATGTAGGTATCACTCAATTCACATTGAGGTCAACTCAATCACCCCTTTATCATGCTCTCCCCATTTTATGAGTAATTTAAGTTTGAATGCTCTCACCATTTTACGAGCATGTTTAATCCATACTCTGACCATTTTAAGAGTTAGACCATTCTATATCTAGTAATTATCAATTGAGTTGAGATACCCATAAAATTCTAAAAACATTCAAATTAGTTCAAACCCCCTTAAACATTTGTAAAGACCTAGGAAAATCCAAAAAATCACAAAATCATGAAAATTGGCTTAAAATTTTCATGCATGATATAAAGCCACCAAATTTTATGGGATGGACTATCTTATCTATTTAGATTCATTTCTAGACCACCTTGGTCTTTTTCCTCCCATTTTTGGGAGAACTACATCGGCTTGAGGTCCACACAAACTATGTAGGCACCACTTGGATACATGGGTTATCTCAGGTTAGCTCAACCACCTTCCTTTATTTTTTGACCACTTATTTTCCTTGAAGATTCTAGGATTCCTAGCTATTTCATAAGTAACTACTTGTCCTTTAGTTACCCCATCCTTATTATCCTTAGTTGTACGTTCTCACCATTTTATGAGTTGATGTTGTGATTATTATGCATTCAAACTCGATGTACTAATGACCACTTGGATTTTATTATGCTCTCACTATTTTGTGAGTACTTTCTATTTCAACTATCTTTCCATTTTGTGATCAACCTTAGTTTATGCTCTCACTGTTTTACAAGCTCATTCTCATTTAAATTCGTAGATGTAGTAAACACTATGAATTACCGATTTAGTTCATTAGTGGATACTTGTTTCTTGACTTTTAGTGTGGTTTTAGCCTAAACCATACACTTGCACTTGCATAATTTATTTACATTGATGTTGTTGGGTGAATATTTTGTTAACAATAGAATGATAACAAAATGGTGATTTCAACCATAGTATGATGAGATAAATCTCTCCTCTAAGAAAGGGGAAGATCCCTTTTATTGTTAACTAACACAACACTTAATTATTTACAATAATTTTATCATAGTGGGTGTTGTCATATCATCCAATTCCCTTTTTCTAGAATTGATGTTTAATCACAAACTTTCTTTCATTCTTTGTGATATACTTTGAAAATCTAAGATCACTTGATGAACCAAATATAAACGATATTCAAATTTGTTAGCCAAAGGAGTAACAAGAATAATACGAGTAGAGTAAACTTAAAAAATAAAATAAAGTGCAACTCAAAGTCTTCACCTTATTTCTAATAAAGATTAAAATTATCAATGAAGAATAACTAGCAGCCCAAAGTCTCTTCAGTAATTCACTTTCAATGATGAACACAAACTCAATAACTATATTGCAGCTCAAAGACTTCAAAATCAACTTCTTGGCACCTTTCGATTTATAAAAATTCACACCGTATTTCAATTAATTACACAAGAAAATGTAATGGAAAAGAGATAAGAATATCTCCAATACAACACAAATTTATTTCAACTCAAAGATTGAAAGTTCACTTGCTTTCTCATATATTGATTGACAAAAGATTTATAATTTGAAATCAAAGTTTTAATATTGCTTATCAATTTTGGCAGTACTTCGCTTCTATAGCAATTGGCCTCCCCCCATTTTACAAAGAGCATCCTCCTATTTATAGAGAGGAGTTATGAACAAAAATAGGAAATACATAAATACATTGACTTATTCATTGCCATAATACTATTTGACTTAGGATTGTGTAGTTTTCCTAAGTGCAAAATGCACCAAATAAAACTACACATGAAAATTTAAAAAAATAGACTAAGTGTCCTTAGACACACGAATGTTTTCCTTTTTATTCTTTTCTAGAAACTCCTCATATTTCTTCAAAATAGCTTGGACTTCATTGTTATCTGCGCTGAATGTACTCTTGGAAATGGTAAGTACCCTTGTAATTGAATCTTCTAAGTTAACTGGGAGATCCTTGCTCTTGTCCATTATTCTTTGAAGATTATTGAAGATGACCTAAAATTCCATCAATTCATCGATGGAGTCCAGCGTGAAAGTACTTATCTCAGCCTTTGCTTGGAGCAATGATGTAAATTCTTGAGTAACAACTTCTACAGGAAGAATTTCTTGAGGATCATTCCTAACTTGACAGGGGAATTTTCAAACTCTTTCTATAAGATCAAATATCTTATTATCACACATATCTTTAGTATCTTCTAGATATTTAATTATATTTTTAATAACCTTTCATTTGTTCTTCATGGCCTCCCTGTATTAAATAAACATTTTCCTATTTGGAATGATCTTCTGCTCAACCAGTAACTCCAATTTGAATTGGCGAAGTTGAGTCCATGTATCAATATTTTTTTTAGTCAACTCCAAATCTTGAGTGAGAGCCTTAATTATTTGCTAAATTTCTCTTTTTACTTCACTCAAGTTCTTTAAAAATTCAATAGTAGAATGCAACATTTGAGTTCCTTGTGTTTTTAACCTTTCAACCCAAGCATTAACTGCATAACCCTGAGACCCAATTTTTTCTGCAATTTGAATAGTTCTTTTAGTATTTTCATGCACAATAGGATCAATGGACTTAGAGGATTGAGTGATTTTTAGTAAAAATAAGTTAGTTGTTCCACTTATATCTTGAGTTGATCTTTGATTTTCTTATATTTATCATATCTTTCAATCAAAGAAGCCATTGATACTTGCAAATATTCCTTTGCACCTTGATGAGTTTGTTTCCTAAGATTTATGCATCCTAATACATATTTGAATGCTTAAATATCTTCAATGTTCTTATCTTCAAGAGGGACTACAACTTCAGCATACTTATGCCCAGATTTAAAAATTTTCCTTGACGTAGTTCTGGGCTTCTTTGTCATCTTGGGCTTTATTGGGACGAGTTGACTAAGATCAAAATCATCAAGTGAAATAAACTATTTCTTCCTTTTAGGTGTTTGGGAAATTAACCATGGGGGAAGAGGAGATGAGTCTTCTTGAGTAGAAGAAACTAAAGATTGTGATGTTTGAGGAGGGATAATGGTTTGTGAAGTAGGTGAAATGGAAAGTGGAATGGCAGAGGTATTTGATAGTGAGGTTGACACTAATGGAATAGTGGTTATTATTGGTGGGGTTTAGGTTGGCATGAAAGTTGCTTTTGGGTCTGACAATTTTTTAGACACTAGGGTGACAGGAGCTTGAGTCATCACTTTAACAGAACATGTAGACATGAATTTGTCCATATATTTTTGAGTGAAGTGTAGATTGGTCAGGGATCCCAATGACTTTGCAAGATTGGGTGGATTGGAAAAAGAATCAAAAACTTGATCTAGAGTGCCTTGGGAAGGTACTTGAAAAAGCGTGGCACTAAGAGGAGAAGGTGGAGCTAAGAAAATAGTTTGAGTAGAAATAGAAATAATTGGTACATATGTACTAATAGAAGGAATTATAAATAATGCCACCTAGAAAACTATAGGTTGAGAGACCTCGATTGCAGGAACTTCTGATTATGTGGACTCAACTTATGGAGACTGTTGAGCCAGAGGTCGCACAACTATTGATTGAGGAGGTACCTCACTCACATTTGGTTTTTCTTGTGTCTCTATTTGCACACTTTTTGCAACACTAGCTTCTTTTTTCTTCTTTCCTTTACTTACAAATACAAATCTTGGTTTCTGAGTAGATGTGGAGGCCTCTTCTTTATTTTTCATCCTTAATTCCTCATGTTTCCTTGTAGTATCTTCATCATATTCTTCTTTTGACCCTGTCTTGAAATATTTTAATTTAATACCTTTAGATTCCAACTAGGCATTAGTTCTTATAAGGATGGGTTGAAATCTCTCTCTGATAGATGTCTGTTCTTTTATAAACCATTGGATTGAAGGAATAGGAGTAGAAGCAACTTGATTTCCTTCATTAGAAGGATCTAATATATTCTCATCATCAAAGAGGTCAGCTAAAATGTTGGGTAATTACAGCTCTTGAATTTGATCAACAGTAAGATGACTTTAATCAAGTCTCCTTACATCTTCTTCAGTTTTGCATTCTGCCCAAATATCCTCAATCTTGTGCACATGAACATAATTGCCTTTCAGCTTTTCTTTCATCATTCTATAATCAAAATATTTTCTAGTTTTATACCTTTTAAGGGTAATCCATTGCATCTTAGTTTCCATTGTCTTAGCCTTGGGAGTAGTTGAAATGGTGTACAGACCAATGCTTATAGGAAACTTGAATCTTCTTTTATGTGCATCTGATTGATTCTTGTGTATGGTCATCATTTATTTGCACATCTCCATTAAAATCAATTTATCATATGGGTATTTAGGTAGCATGTAAGGTTGTTCATTAAATCCACCTACCTTGATATACGTGAAAGTTGGGAATTGAAGGAAAATGCAACCAATCCTATTCACTATTTCCCATTCCTGATCTAAAACCCTTTTCTTCTCTACTTCGTGTTCAAAAATACAAACGAATTGGTATAAAAATGCATCGTTGACTCTTCTAAAATGTTTGATACCTTCATTGAGGGTCAACTGTGGATAATACTCATTAACAAGAACTTTCTTCCTTTCACCAATACTGGTTAGTCCTGGAAAAGTCCTCATATAGGCTACGGCATATACCAGATAAGAAGTCATATAAAACTTGAGAGAAGAACTTAATTTAGAAAGTTGGTAGCATATGGCATCACTAATCTGACTTCCCCAATAAATTCTCTGCTTATTTTTTTTAATGATAAAAATGTAGTGATACATCCATTCTTGAAAGATATTTGATGTGAGAAGACCTTTGACCCTACTTAGGAGAGTGATTAAATATCCTATTTCCTCCATAAGTTCACTTTGATACAATCTCTTTGGCCATCTTGCAATTGTATGCCTTGGTGTCCTTAGCCAATTGGTATTAATATGCCTCTTGCATTTCTCAAGATTCCTATCATAGTATTTTTAGGTTGTTATCATACTTATATCTGACTATTCTTCAATGTCTAAAAGATGAAAAAATTTATCAAAATATTCTGCATCCAGTCTAATTACTACTTTTCCACTGACATCTTTAACTGATCTAGTTTCCTTGTCAAAATGAGTAGCAGACTGGATCTTGAGTTGACACAAGAAATGAAGCTGCTAGATGTATCTCACTGTTAATAATAGGCTGTATATGTGGAGCAATAGGGTCTCTACCCAACCTATGTAAGAATTCGGCAATGTCAACATGACCAATTTTAGTATCTCCAATCTGATCTACATTAGAATCAACTGTAGATGCTGGAAATACCCCTTGAAGTTTATACTTCATGATTCTCTTATTTGGGGAATATTTCGACATTGATCAAGTATCTGCAAAAAAGAATTTTTATTTCTCTAGAGTTAGCATTTTTTCTCATTTTTGGGAAAAAGTGTAGTTCACAAAAAATTCTCTAAACTGCACCAGGTATTGGTTTTGGTGTACTTCAGAGAAAATTCTCTAAATTGTACCAAAAATGGGGATAACATGCATTTCAAATAATTTTCTCTAAAGTGCATCAATGAAGTGCACTTTGGAGAAAATTATCCAAAGTGCATTGGAAGGCATGTAATATGCACTTCGGAGAATTTTCTTTGAAGTGCACCAAACTAAGTGCACTTCAGAGAATTTTCTCTGAGGTGCACCTGACTATGTGCACTTTAGATAAAAATCTCTGAAGTGTATTGAGAAGGTGAAGAATCATGTACTTTAGATAATTTTCTTCAAAGTGCACCAGGAAGATGAAAAGGTTATGAAAAACATCCCTTGGTGTTTTTTGGAGAAAATTCTCTGAAATGAACTGAGAGAGTTAAGGTTTGAGGGAAAAATGAAAAAATTAAAAGAAGAAAGAAAGAATAAAAAGGAATAAAATTAACAAAAAACAACAAGAGAAACAAAAAAAATTTACTTGAGATGCCATGAAAATGGATGATGACGAAGAAACCTAGGGCGTGAAGAATCGATGAAAACAACAAATCAAGGATAATGAGAAGAAGTGCAATCAATCTCAAAAATGGCAGCAAATGACATATTTGTGCTTGAAAATGATGAAGATAAATGGTAAAAATGAATTTACATGGGTTAAAAAATATATAAGAGGATAATTAATGTAAAATTTATTACCAATACAGTAGTGGGCCTGGGTGCAGGAATGGAGAAAAACTTCAAACTTGTATGTGCAAAGTCAGAGAAAAATAGCACTCCTACACTAGAAAATTAGACTGTGCAATATCAAAGAATTTTTATGCTAGTACACTCAATGGTGCAGTTTAGAGAAAATTCTTTGATTTGTACCAAACTGGAAAAAGTGTACTTTGAAGAAAATTCTTTGAACCGCACCAAAAAAAACTTCCCTCAAAAACTAACTTTTTGAAAGGAAAAACAAACACAAAGAGATAATGATTAGCCTCATTTTACGTGCTTAGAGATCATGAGCTATGAAATAGACAAGTTTCATAAGGGTTATCCCATGAATTAAGCCTACTAAATTCAAGGATAACAACTGGCTCTGACTAGGGAATTCCCTTCAAGTATTCTTTGAAACACTTGAAGGAAAGAAAATCCCAGAACTCTAAGTGCCTTTCTCCATTGGGCCATGGAGTCAAGCAACAAACTAGACCAAAATAAAAATAAAGAAGGATATACAGATATTTACAAAATGTATAAACTTATCTGGAACCTCACTGAGTGAAAAGCTTTAGATGTTGCCCAATATAGGGCAGCGGTAATGGTGTCACATCCAAGTATGCCAAGAAGAAACTATGTTCTCCACTAAATTTTTGAATGAGAAAAAGATGCTTCCATAAAGAATCAAATTTTCCATGCATTCCTTTTAAATCTCTTCTTTTGTACCATAAAAGGACTATAACCCCAACTCAAAATTCTCATGATTTAGCTTTCTTGTTGAAAAGTTCTTTGACGTGACTTTGATGCTCTACAATACAGTCCGCTACCTTTATACATTACTCTTTTATCTCGATAAGGTACATAATACGCTTGTCTAAGGAGCTTTCAAATGTTTCATCTTCAATCACCTTAGCTAATTTGAGAGAAGGTAACTCTAATGTCATTGGTATTTTGGCATTCAATCCATACAAAAGTTGAAAAGGAGACATACCAATTGCTCATTTGGGAGTAATACGATCAACCCACAATGCATTGTATAATGTTTTATGCCAAGTCCTCTGATTATCTTCTAACAACTTCCTGATGATAGTTACCAAATTCTTGTTACTCAACTTGACATGACCATTCCCTTGAGGAAAATAGTTAGAAGAATGAGATAAAATAATCCCATATTCAAAGCAAAACTAAATCATCTCATGGGATGTGAAACAAGCAACATTATCAGTTATAACCTTATTTGACACACCAAACCTTGTAATGATATTCTCTTTGAGGAAATTGCAAACAACCTTTGAAGTGTCATGTTTGGTTGGAATTGCTTCCACCCACTTGGTGAAGTAATCTGTAGCCATGAGAACATAACTATGACCAGTGCTTGACAATGGGTTTAGTGAACTAATGAAATCAATACCACATTGCTGAAAAGGTTCTTTAATGACTACTGGCTTGAGAGGCAAGGCTGCTAACTTAGGTTTCCCCATAAACTATTGGTACTTCTTGCATTTACGCACCCACGTATGCATCTTAAAAAAGTGTTGGCCAATAATATCTAGCTCATAAGATCTTGTGAGCTGTGATCAGGGCTGAAAATTGTCCTCCACATGTTAAATCATGGAAAGATTCCAACAACTTTCCTTGTTGAGCCTCATCGACACATCTTAAAAAGATTCCATCGATATTCTACTTGTATAAATTGTTATCCCAAAGGATGAAATTTTTAGCCTTGAGCTTGATTGTCCTTGTCTCTTTGTGGAACAAATGCTTTGGACATTCTCTATATTTGAGGAAATAAGCAATATCAGAATACCATTCATCCATAGTACTTACAAGCAAGACCATGGGTAATTCTTCTGTATTTCTTTCATTATCGGGTGTTTCTTCTGAATTGGTCTCTGCCATGAGTTGACACAAACTTTTTCCATGCACAAGTTTGGTAGGCTTGATCTCCATATCATATTCTTCGATTTTAGCAATCCAATTACCTCTTTTACCTCCAAACTCTTATTGAGCCAAAATAGACTTAACAGTAGAATCTAGAACTAATGTAATGGTATGAGAATTGAGGATGTAGTACTTAAAATGCTTGACTAATTTCACCACCGCATGTGCATGCTTTTCCATGGACGAATACTTAAGCTCATAAGCCTTCAAAGGGAAGCTCATGAATGCTATAGGAGATTCAATCCCCTCTTCATTTGGTTGTATCAAGATTGCAGATAAGGTATGCTTAGAAGCATAACTATACAAATGAAGTTCTTGGTATAATCAAGGCAAACTAAGACAAGAGTAAGTGTGATCTAAGAATTTGACTCAAGAGAGGCTGGTTAGTATGGTGTTAGTTCCAAAATGAAAATAAAATGAAAAAAACACACTAATAGCATAACATCTCTAGGCCTAGACACTAGGGAGAGATTAGTTAACAAAAACAAATGACTAACACAACTAAAAAGTAAGGAATAAAACACAAAAAATCCTTCACCTTCCTTGGATGTTCCAAATGCCTTTATGGTAGTGGCTTGCTCAACTTGTGCTCATGAAGTCCTTAGCAATGAAAGCTTGGCTACCTCCATCTCTCCTTGGCACCTTTGGCTTGTAGCATGGCTTGGCTTGGAATCAATTTGTCATGGTAACACTAATTACAATGGCTTCTTGAATATATTTGTGCATTATAACTTTGCACCAAAATAGCTTAGAAATGATGTTAATGGCCTCTCTATTTATAGATTTTTTAGAATGTCTAAAATCAACTTGAACCATCCATCCCAAGATTGAGATGTGTGGTTGAGGATTGATTAAATTTTTAGAATTAAGTTCATAATTATCCTCATCATGACATTGAAAGAAGGGATAATTAAGAGGTGTGGAGGTCATCATAGAAGGCATTGATGTGGCATGGAGGGCATGAATCCTGATATTTGTGGCATTTATGGCCTAGAGATGTCTTCCCAAGAAATGAGGTCATCTGATGATACAAATATTCAATATTCATTTTGAAAAATAAGTTTTCAACAAGTTTCTATAGAATTATTAATTATGCCCTAATTTGGGTTAATTAGCTCTTAAGCATTATTAAGCACTTTGTGCACAAATTACTCAGATTGATCAAAATGCCTTATTATTGGTCCAAAATTTGACTGGATTGGGATTAGAAGTCACTATTAGATGCATTAGAATTGTATTCCCATTTAGGATGTTACCAGTAACAAATAACAAAGGCATGTGTCTTATGCAAATGATTTGATAGGAAAGACCAATCCAGAGCACCTAGGTGCAAAATTGGCATTTTGACTCGAAATGATCTAATCAAAGTTATCTATCCCATAAATTGCATTGCCCCATTTAATGATACCCTAGCCAAAATTGGTACTTGAATATGTCAATTTCATGTCATTTAGCATGTTTTAGTGTTTTTAGGCCAAATTGCACATTTTGGGTGGAAATTGGTCAAAAGCCCAGTTGGAGGTTATTAGTGGCCAGATGTAGGTGTCTACAGTTTGCCCATGTTTGGGAAAGCATTACAAGCTATAAGCATAGTAACATCTTCTCAAAGAATGAAAAGGTCCTATATGCCTACAACTTCAATGATGATAAACTAACTGTACGATGCCCTCTCGAGGGAACGGTTGGCATAAGTATGTCAGCAAATGGTCTCTCAAAAAGTAAAAAGTAAAATGAGGGGACCAAATAAATGAAATATGATGGGGTGAAAACATAATGATATTGAAAAAGTAGTCAAAATCATTGAGAATGAAAGTGGGATGTTGTACAATGGTTTGCCCAAAGGCAATTATAATCATTGGATGCCGATAGTGGTAACGTGGTATGATAACACAATTGTTTACCCAAAGGTAGTTATAATCATTAAAAAATGCAGGTGGGATGGTATGCAATGATTTGCCCATAGGTGGTTAGAATCATTGGACCTCGATTATCGCAAACATGATAAACTTGGTTGAGGATGATGATAACTTAACATAGAGGGTAATGATGAGTTGGAACAACCTACTAGTAGGGAGATGCTCATCTGAACTAATAAAGGTTGAAATTATTTCATATTTAATTACTATATTTGGGTTATGATTAGGATGGAAGCAAGATGTTGGTGCTAAAGAGAGGCTACCATTGTTGAATAGACTTTTTGAAGCTGAAGTTTATTGTAGCATATGTCGATAGGCATCATGGTATAACATCATGAGGACTTAGTCAAAATATGCATAAAGACTGACTCCCATTATCCAATACTCAATATAAAATAATGCACCAATGATAGAAACCATGATGACAATGTAAACATATGAATATGGATGGATTTGAGTATAAGTGTGGGTAAGGAATTACCCAATGAACACATATAAACTGAATTAAGGCAACCGTGCTAAAAGTAAATAAACAGACAAACAAACAAACAATAAAGAAACACTCAAGAAAAAATCCTATGAACATTGTCCCTAGAAAATAGGAGACAACTTAACAAATGAACAAAAATGGGGAAATAGAAGAAAAGGAAGGGGGTGGCCAACATGTCTCCATATGCACTAGGTAAGTGGATGTTGCCTACATAGTTCTATGGATGTAATATCCAATAAAAAACATCAGGCCAAATGTAGTTTTCCCAGGGAATAGGAAGAAAGTGATAACTAAGGAAAACAAACAAAATGGATATGATAGAAGAATAAGAACGGTCTTATAAAATGGCAAGTGTGTGAGAGAAAAAGGCCAAAAAAGATGGGGAAACTAAGTGATAAGTGATTTTGATTGTAACTTAGCAAGGGTTCCTAGAATACTTAAGTCAAAAAAGTGGTCAATGTTTTTATTCTTTTCTAACGATTTTTGGAATTTTCTAAAGTATCTCAACTTGATCGAGAATGATGAGACACTAAATGGTTCAAGCTCGCAAAATGATGAAAGCATGGCTTAGGTTGCTCTCAAAATGGTGAGAGCATGGCTTAGGGTGCTCATAAAATGGTGAGATCATGGCTTAAGGTGCTCACAAAATGGTGAGAGTGTGACTTAGGGTGATTGTGCTGACCCTAACAAGTATTGAGCATTGCCTACATAGTCCTACAGTAGGACCTCAAGTCACTATAGTTCTGCCTTTACAATGGAGGAACTCAATGAGTGTAGCAGTCAATTCAAATAAAACAAGCACAATTGGTAAAAAGTCATAGTATGGCATAAGAAGTGGCAAGTTGGTATGTCAAGGCTTAATGTTGCCCCTAGTTTGCCCATAGGTGGTTATAACTAGGACACAATGGCATAGATCGATGGTATTAATTTACCCAATGACAGTTTTAATTAGTAGCAAGACCGGTGGTAAGAAAGGAATAACAAACGAAGGATGCAACTACCAAAACTTTTGTCACACTATTCTAAAATATGATCTCTGTTTGAAGTACTTGAACCAACTGATGAAATTCAGTAGATACCTCAATGCTGAATATGCATAATGAATGGCAAAAACCAAGGTCAAATAGGCTAGGCTTTAGAACACATTGGGTCGATAAAATGGAAATGAAAAGTGGATACAGTGAAGAGGATGGATAATAATGGTATTTGTATAAAGAAGAATAGTGATAAAATGGCATAGGTGAAACATTCCTTACAAAGAATACACCTTAGTGCTCAAGCATAGTACTGCTTGAGATGAATAACATTCATCGACTCAGGAAGTTCATCTCCATCTAGTGTGGTGAGCCTGTATGCTCCTGATTCATAATCTACAATGATGATGAAAGGTCCTATCCATTTTGGTTTGAATTTCCCTTTATGCTTTTTCTCAGCCATGGTATTCTTTTGGTTTTCCTTAAGAATAAGATCACCAAGTTCAAATGTTCTATACTTATATGTTGATTATAGTGGCCTTTGAGTCGATTCTGATATGATTGAAGATTATTGAGCATGGTTGTACATTTCTCATCAAGTAGGTCCAGTTCTTGCAGGTGGGCTACTCGATAATCATGATCATCTAGGACATGCTTGAAAGAGATGCACAGTGAAGGTAATTTGACCTCAATGGGAAGGATGGCTTCAGTACCATAAATGGGTATGGAGTGGCCCTTGTGGGGGTACGATGATTGGTACAGTATGCCCAAAGGGTGGGAAATATCTGTAATGTTAATCATGACTGACATCATTAACAATCTTTTTCAGAATATTGATAATGGTTTTGTTGAATGCCTCAGCTTGGCCATTCCCTTTAGGGTAATATGCTATAGAAAAATGTTGTGTGATGTTATATTCAGTACATAGCTAGTCTACATCCTTGTTCTTGACTAATCCTCCATTATCAAATATAATGTCAAAGGGGATACCTTAGCAACAAATGAGATGGTTGAAAATAAATTTGGAAATTTGCTTTCTAGTCACCTAAGTGAGGGGTATAACTTCAACCCACTTAGTGAAATATTCAGTGGTGGTAAGGATATGTTTATGGTTGTAAAATGAAGTGGGATTAATCTTCCCAATGAGGTTAAGTCCCCATGTAGAAAATGGTCATGGTGTCAACATTGGTTTCAATTTTTTTGCTGAGACATGAATCAGATTAGCATGCCATTGACATTTGTCATATTTCTTTACATATTTGGTGGCATACACATCCATTATGGGTCAATAATAACTAGTGCGTAAGAGATTTTTGGATAGGACTACCCTGCTAGAATGAGTGCCACATACCCCTTTATGAACTTCTCTTAACGCTAGTGTAGACTCTACCGAAGTTAAACAACGAAGCAGAGTTCCATCAAAATTATGATGATAAAGGGTGGATCCAAGTAGAGTATAACAAGTGGAATGATGAATGAAGGATTTGGTTTATTTTTGAAATAGGTTAGGTGGCAAAACTTGGTCATGAAGGTAGTTGTAAAAGTTTGAGTATCAAATAGAATTAGGATTAACAATATCATAAATCATGACAATGGTTGAAGGTTCATGAGCTGGTGCTGACAAATTCTCGATAAAGAATGGATACTCTCTAGATTTATCTATTTGTCAAATTAGAGAACCAATATTAGCTATGGCATTTGCAGTTCTGTTACTATCTCTTGGTATGTGCTCAAACTAGATGTTGATAATTTGTTATTTAAGAGTGTTGACCATGGCTTTATATGAAACCATCTTGACATCTTTGGTCTGAAAATGATCTATGACCTCATTGATGATTAACTGAGAATCACCATAAACTTGTAGATGAGATATATTCTAATGCACTGCTTGTTGAAGCCCTGCAATAAGTAGTTCATACTCGGCCATGTTGTTTGTGTAAGGAAAGTTGATTCTGAATGATTTAGGGATTAGATCCCCTTGTGGTGTAATAAACAATAGGCTTATCTTTGATCCATATGCAGTAAATGAACCATCAAAATATAGATTCTAGGGCTACTCCTCAAGGGGTGTGTTAATGATTGTCATTATGGATTCATCAGGAAATTGAAATGTGAGCGGTTGTGTGTCTGTGAGAGGTGCTTCAACAAGCTGATCTACAAGAACTTATCCCATAATTACCTTCTGATTGACATATTATATGCCAAACTCACTGAGAAGCATGATCCATTTAGCCATTCTACCTTTTAAAGTTATTTTAGATAGTAGATACTTGAGTGGATCTATCTTTGAAATGACCATGGTCTTATTATTCAACATATAATGGCATAATTTCTGAGCTACGAAGACCATGGCCAGACAAGCTTTTTCAATAGGTGCGTAGGTATGTTCATATATAACCACGGTATGGCTTAGGTAGTATACAACATGCTCCTTTCTATTATCATCATGTTGAGCCAAGAGTACCCCTAGAGCATGGCCGATAGCCGATAGGTATAACAAAAGTGGCTTTCCTGGCATATGAGGTAATAAAATAGGTGGATTAACAAGATAGTCTTTGACTTGTTGAAAATCTATTTGGCAATGATCATCCCAGTGAACTGCAACTCCCTTCTTCAAAAGGTGTGTAAATGGATTGCACTTGTCTACTAATTGAGAGATGAAGCATCAGATCGACTGGATCTTACCCTGCAAACTACAGAGTTGCTTCAAATTGGTTGGTGGTGGCATCTCGGTTATAGCATGGACATTAGCTAGATCAAATTCACTACCTCTATGAGACACGATGATCCAAGTAGTTTACCTAAAATTACACTAAACACACATTTCTTTGGATTGAGTTTGAAATTTTACTCCCATAATCTTTTACATATCTTACACAGTACTGCTAGAAGGTCATCTCTGATTTTGGATTTTCTTAATATGTCATCAACATAGTCTTTAACAATATCATGCACCATATCATGGAATATGATAGTCATGACCCTTTGATATGTAGCTCTAACATTCTTAAGTCCAAATGGTATTACAAGATAACAAAATGTTCCCCATGGAGTGGTGAACGCTATTTTATGTTGGTCTTTTGGTGTTATTCTGATCTAGTTGTATCCTAAAAAGCCATCTGTGAGTGAAAGCATTTCCTAACCTACCATGGAGTAGATGTTCATGTCAATATTAGGCAATGGAAAATCATCTTTAGGACAAGCTTTATTGATGTCTCAAAAATCAGTACAAATTCTAATCCCTTTAGGCTTTTTATTAACAGGTACCATATTAGAGATCCATTATGAGTAATCAATGGGTCGAATACATGCTGCTTCTAAGAGTTTTTCTAACTCTTTCTTTACAAATACAATAATGTGAGGTTGCATCTTAGGTAACTTTTATTTTATCAATTTAGCGTCAGGATTAACCACAAGGTGGTGCGGAACCAAGGCAGGGTCCAGACCTAACATGTCAGAATAGGCTCATGCAAAGATATCTACATATTCTCTCAACAGAGTTGTAAAGATGTCACATTCCTCTTCGGTAAGGGATGCCCCTAATTTTATCAATTTTAGGTCTGATGGAGTCCCCATATTTACCTTTGTTGTATCTTTGATTAGAAAGGTCAAACCATCTTTTAGGATAATAGGCAGTGACTTGAACTGTTGAATTATGTCAGGGTCCTCTGTTAGGACTTGCTCTTTAACTTCTCCTAGGCGTGATGAATCTAAGTCCCCTAATGGGAGATTTGGCCATGTAACAAAAATAGTCAAAAACTCTTGAAAATTTTGATCAAATACTTGTTGTTTCTCAAATTTAAACTCGGATCCATAGGCAAGTTCATCGTTGGTGGTCTCCTAGTCTAAATTCAAAGAAGAATGAACACCCTCGTCTAATGGCACCTAAAATAGGTTTTCACCACTAGATTAGCCTTTATCTTTACTTTTTCCCTGGACAAAAAGTGTTTTAAAGAGGTTTTCACTTTGGGACCTCAATGTTTTACTTATTTGTTTTTGGCTAAGGGTGTTCACTCACTTTCTAAAATAGGTTATAAGATCCAATGTGATTGAGAACCCTGATTTGTGATGTCCCAATAGAACATTGTCTATAAGGCCAAAAAAAATCACATAATGCCTCATCATTCTAGAACTCATCAATTGATAGACTAGATTCTTATTGGTCCCAATATATTAGTTGAGGATAATATAATGGCAAAGGATTGCGATGAATGGCCAAAGTAAGGGTAGAAATGACATTGTCATCAAACATGTTGGTTTCAACTAGGTCATCAAAGCTGAGGCTATGATTGGACTCTGCTTTGTTGTCGGCATCATCATCACTAGTTATTGTTGATGGAATTTGAATAAGATATATGGGGTCACCCCTAGACTGTTTAAATCCAAGTCCATAAGGTCTTTCATACTCAATCATGGAAATTGGCTCAATAGTTCCTTACTGATTCAGTCTGAGGCCTCTTACTTCATAATTGTGACGCTCTATAATCCTATTGGGAATATGATACTTTGCATTTTTATAAAAAATAGCTTGGTTGTCATTATATAACCATGATTCATCCCCTTCAAGAGGGTCAGGTCCTAGGCCAGATGTTGGTACAAATGTGACAGGTCCCTTATCTTTGTTCTTTTGTTGCCAATGCATATTTGGGATGACTTTGGGTAACCCAAAGGTTTTCAGATTCTGAGGAATATTGGCAATATGAAATATATCATGGGTCACATACTCTCTGATCCATTATCTGAAATGGTGAAATGATTGGAAACTTCAAGAGGTGACATGTGGGAAAGGAAATTCAAAGTATTAAGATTTATGTAAATATTTGGTGAAGGATCAATAAGTATAGCTTTTCCTTTATCCTACTTGAAACTTGGATTCATATTGCACTGATAACTATAGCTTTGAAATTTGGCCTCAAGATGTTTGTAGTGTTCATATGGGTGTAAATCTCTTAGAATATTCACTTTCATCCCTGAGTAGGAAAACTTGATACATTAGTGCAGCATTGATAGGACGGCATGAATCTCATGTAACCAAGGCCTGCCTAGAAGCATATTGTATGATAGCTCAAGATAAAGTATATGGCAAAGTGTATCATGGGTCAAAGGCCCAATGATAACTGGCAAACGAATGGTGCCTTATGATTTTCTTTCCTAGTTATCATAGGATTCGATAGTTATTGTTTCTGGCTAGAGATCTACCATTGTGTACCCAAGAAGCCTGATGAGATTTATAGACACTATGTTGAGGCTATATCCATTGTCTATAATGACACATTTCACTTTATGTCATCTTATATAAACTTCTATGTATAATGTATTATTATAGAATAGGCTAAGAGAAGACATATCACTTTAGTTGAACGTGACTTGTTGGGTTAGAGCTAGGTGTCCAACCAAAGCTTGAAATTTATCAAGGGATATGTCACTAGCAAATGGATTCGGTCAAAAACTCATTCAAGATGTTTTTATGTATTATTGACATTCATAGAAAATCTAAAATAGAAATTTATGCTGGTGTCTTTTGTAATTATTCCACAATATCAAACTTCTTATCTTGGTCAGTAGTGAATGGTTTATTATGAGGCTTAGTAGTTGGTTGGATGATAGGCACAGTGGTGGATGGTTGCGGGTCTGGGATAGTAATCTTTGACCTCCAAGTTGTGATTTCATAATTTGGATTAAATCCCAGACCACTATTACTAATAAATGTTGAGAATGGTGTAGGAATAGACATGAAATGTCTTGATTGCAGGTGCACTTGCATATTGTCACATGGTAAAGATGAGGTGTCAATATAAGGTCCAAAAGGGGAAGTCCTAGTTTGTTGGTTTGCCTGTATGCATTTATAGTTTAAGTAAGGATCATCTATGTAATTGGGCTTAATGTTTTTTTTTAGCAATGGTCTAGGTTGATTAGTGCCTAGTCTAGGATTAATAGAGATGGCATTAATGTTACCACTTGCAATATGACCTACAACCCTGTTGTAGTCATGTGCAACTACATGGTAGGTTTATTGGTTGTTATTGTTCTGACCTTGGTTTTTTTCATTGTTCTATCATTGTGGGTTTTGTTTTGTTGATTCTACTGGTTCAGCCTTTGATTTTGATACTGTTGATTTTGTTACTGCACTGGCTGTTGTTGTTGTTACTGATTATTTTACTATTATTGATTGTTATGTCAGGGAAAGGGGTTTTGATAGATCCCAAGAGTTTGATTAGAAGTGGAATCACCATTATCCAATGTTAACTCCCCATTTTCTAACATATTCTCAATTAAATGATTGATTTGGACACATCTTCATAAAGTATGCTTATTGACCTAATGATAATCACAAAATTTGTTCTCACAGTACCAATCAGGATAAGGAATACCTTGTGAATAATGCTTTGGTATAGGCCAACTAATCAGATTAGCGACAGTAAGCTTATGAAATATAGACTTAATAGGTTCTCCTAGGTCACTAAAGACATGACATGTAGGAACAGTTCTCCTAGGAGGAGGGTTTGCAATGGTAAATGTAAGGTTGTGGAGCTAAAAGCTTCATTAATGCAAACAGGAGAGGAGGTTGCAGAGTGTCATAGACACTGGCGTCGATCAGGCCAACCGACGTTGGTAGGGTGCAGATAGAAGAGCAACCGACATCGGTCAGAAGTCGGCCAGTGTCGGTCACCTCCAGGCAAACAGGGACCGACGTCAGTCGCCTGTGTGGTTCGAACTGCGAGTTTTATGGACAGTTAGTTAACAAACCGAGTGTTTGCATGTTAAGAGTCACTTTTAGACTTGAAGCTGCGGATCTAATTATTGTAATTAAATGTCTAATTATTGTTTGCATGAGATCTATATAATAGACTCATGGGCTGTATTGTAATTTGTGCTAGAGAGTAAGAGAGCAAATATTAGCTCATTATGTGTGTGAAGAGAGCATGGTGTGTTCTTCTTAGTGCCACAGTGCCAAGTGTGGGTGCTGGTTTGGAGAATCAGAAGGATTCTTCATGTATGTATGATCTTGGTCAGCAGGTGTGCATGGCTACGTTAGGAGATCTGCATGGTAAGTAAGATCATTGATCTGCAGGTGTATGTGGGTGCAGGATCCAGGTTTGCAAGTGTGCAGAACCAGATTGATTTGCAGGTGTGCAAGATCAGGGAGGATAGCAACACAACAGGGAGTAAGATCAGGCAGGATCTACTTGGAGTACAGTGTGTACTCAGAAAGAGAGCAAAGAGGAAGGCAAGGAAGATCCTTCCAAAGTAAGATCATTTGAGTTGCATGTTGTTGTAGGTTCATGGGAGATCTACTTGGAGTGTGTTGTGCACTCGGTTGAGTATGTGTATATACTCAGAGTACTGGCAGTAGTGGATACTGACTGGTTGGAGGTGAACACCAACTCTGTGTTTGAGTTGTGTGTTGGGACCGTAAGAGAGAGAGCTTTGAGGAAAGAATTATTGTACACTTGAGGTGTGGGAAGCCTCTAAGAGGTGTCAAAAAAAAGTGGCATCTTCTTTATTATATTCTTTTCTGGATGAGTATTAATACAATTGGGTATTGTCTCTCATATTATGTGTTGTTTCTAGTTTCTAGTTACTTGTTACTTCTGGTTAATTTTGCATATTTAAGTTGCTTGTGCATGGTAATCAATTGTGCTTCTGTATTTCTCAACAAGTGGTATCAGAGCTATGGTTGCAGGGAGTAGGTTTGTGTTTGATTACAGGGCACTCTCAGGGGTTTCTGATTGAGTGGGAGTATAGCAACGACAGAAGAAAGTAAGCTAAGAATGGAGGAATTGAAAAGCATGAATGGTCAATTACGGTGTCATGGAAAGAAAGAGCAGGTAAATAAAGATTGTTGGTTGGTAGTAGATCAGCATGAAGAAGTAGATGTTGCAGGTGTTGTTGCACAGGATGCTCTGGATAAAGTTGAATCTTGGTTAATAGATTTTACCTCTTTCCATGCAGCCCCAAGTAGAGGGGTTGGTGAGCCTTGTCATAGTATTGGTAAAGGGGAAGTGAAGCTAAAATTGCAGGCGGCCAACACATGGGTGTTGAAGGAGGTCATGTAGGTCCCAGTCTTGAAGTTGTGGCTAATTTCTTCAGGGAAGTTGGGTGATGAGAGACGCACAAGAACTCTCACAGTGGATGCACTTGAATTAGCTGGTGGTAAGAAAGTAGGTATCCTTTATCTATCTACTTATATTATTGATTCTTCTTCTGTTGCAGAGACGTGGCTTTGTAGGCTTGGTCACATGAGTAAGAAGGAGATGCATGTTCTTAATAGGAAGTTAGATGTCTTTGACAGACTTAAGAACTAGAAAGCCTTGGTATTTATGGAGGAGATGGCGGACAGAGATCAGTGGAGAAGGCTGAGTAACTCTGAGCAGGGTGGTTTGGACAGGGTTTTGATCCATGGAGAGCTCGCGGGTAAAAAGTCATCACTCATAGGTGAATACAGTTACCAGCGTCGGTCAAGGGGAACTGATGTCGAACAGACAGGTGCTGATGTCAATCATGTGCAGACCAGAGCTGGTGGTGTCAGGCAGGGTAAGACCAACGTCAGTCAGGAGGACCGACGTCAGTCAGGAGAATCTGTTACAGTGACCGACCTCGGTCACCACACAGTCTGCATCCGACCGATGTCGGTTCCATGTGCCTGTCCTGACTACCGACCCCACCAACGTAATTGTAATTTGTGTTAGAGAGTAAGAGAGAAAATATTAGCTCCTTTTGTGTGTGAAGAGAGCATGGTGTGTTCCTCCTAGTGCCACAGTGCCAAGTGTGGGTGTTGGTTTGGAGAATCAGAAGGATTCTTCATGTATGTATGATCTTGGTCAGCAGGTGTGCATGGCTACATTAGGATATCTGCATGGTAAGTAAGATCATTGATCTGTAGGTGTATGTGGGTGTAGGATCCAGGTTTGTAGGTGTGCAGAACCAGATTAATTTGTAGGTGTGCAAGATCAGGGAGGATAGCAACACAACAGGGAGCAAGATCAGGCAGGATCTACTTGGAGTACAGTGTGTACTCAGAAAGAGAGCAAAGAGGAAGGCAAGGAAGATCCTTCCAAAGTAAGATCATTTAAGTTTCAGGTTGTTGCAGGTCATGGGAGATCTACTTGGAGTGTGTTGTGTACTCAGAGTATTGGCAGTAGTGGATACTGACTGGTTGGAGGTGAACACCAACTCTGTGTTTGAGTTATGTGTTGGGACCGTAAGAGAGAGAGCTTTGAGGAAAGAATTACTGTACACTTGAGGTGTGGGAAGCCTCTGAGAGGTGTGAAGAAGAAGTGGCATCTTCTTTATTGTATTCATTTTTGGATGAGTATTAATACAATTGGGTATTGTCTCTCATATTCTGTGTTGTTTCTGGTTTCTAGTTACTTGTTACTTCCGGTTAATTTCGCATATTTAAGTTGCTTGTGCATGGTAATCAATTGTGCTTCCATATTTCCCAATAGTAAAGGTTGATGTATTTGTTGTACAGGTCTTGGTTATTGTGCTTGTAGTATTAGTTGGAGAGGTTATTGGGTAGGAGCAAATTGAAAAGGTAGTGCAGATGATGTTTATATGGTTTGGACATGATGGGATTCGGTTACTCTATTTCCCATAACATTCTTATTGTGATTGAATTGCTTTGGTCTTTCTTGGTTATTAGACTGTGCCTATTGTGAGGCTTGCACTTGAATGGGATATTGGTCATTTCTCTAATTGGTACTGTAGACACCACAAATGTGTCTGCACCTTGGTTCTCCCCCCTTGTCCGCCTCAAACCCATATCCTAACCCTTGGCCTTAGTCCCATCCACTCATTTAATTAAAATAACTTAAATATTTCAATTAAGTGGCCCCCTTTCTACCTCACCCTTGACACCTTGGATCCTCCCTTGGATCCCTCCATCTCCCTCCTAGCCTTTATTATGCCAAATCTTCTCATTATCTTCCTCTCGCGCCCATTTAAGTGTCCTCATGACCGTTCTTCCCACAATCCCTCGCCCGGCGGCGTGCAAGAATGGGCAGAGGCTATTTTTAGTCTCTGTCCCCATTCTGCCACTGCCGACATCGGTGACCCTTTGGCCGACGTCGGCTATCCTGCCGGCGTCGACAGCCTTCAAGACCCCTTTTTGCATCCATTCCAGCCCCCAGCCCCTTGAGCTCGCAAACTGAATTCTCTTGGTGTTTTGGCATTCTACTCTTCTCCCTCTGGACCTCGTGCAATAGAAGCAATATGTGCAGGGATTCTTGAGCAGAGATTAAGTCTTCTGTGGTCTAAACAACAGCTCTCCCACTCTTCATTCAGCAAGCTAAAAAGGTAAGCACAGTCTGTTATTTCATTTCATTTCTTTTCTTTAGTGTTCAGTTATTTGGTATCTACTGTCTCCCACTCCCTCTGTCCTACCCTCTGAGAGGCTGAAAAGCCTTCTCAGGCCCTATCCTCTGTCCATCTCCCTTCCACCTGTCATCCTTTTAGTACAATCCTGGACAACTCCCTCCTGCCAACAAAGACCCTGTACAGGGCACCTAATCAGAACTAGACCATTCCCCAGTCCATTCAAAGTCATCCCTGAACTTTATCTCGACCCTGTTCACAAACCAGTCCTGTCCACAATCCAGAAACCTGACCAGACCCGACTACAAGCCACTTCCCCGATCGACGCCGGTTACTGCCCCGACCGACGTCGGCAGGATAACCGAAGTCGGCAGACCAGGAAACCGATGCCGGCAACATTCCCGACCTCGGCGACTGTCATCAGCCCGACAACTCCTTTCAGGTAATCATTGGTATTTTATTTCATTTCTAATTTGTTTATCACTCCTATATTCTGGCATTCTGTATTTATTTAGTCTTCTATCTATCTGTTATCAGTGGGTTGACCTCCCTTGAGGAAGTTTTCACACTTCTGGGAACAAGCTTTTGCTTGGCAACCCACTGCCTATCCATCTAACATTTTCTTGTCCAAGTTTCTTTTTCTTTGCAGGTGTCATTCCTCCACAGCCAAAGAGGGGTGCCCACAAACGTCTGGATTACGGTGCATAATCTTTATCCAGGTACTTTTAGCCTTGTCCATTTCTTTAGTTTCTCTATTCATCTTTTGAATGTAGAAAGCAATTTAGCGATAGAAACATTCTGGCACGCCCGGTGGGACCCTTAGGGCCTTCCTTGGGTTTCCTTCTTTTTCATTTAGGTGCATTAGGTTCTTACCTTTTCGCCTCCTTCTTCTCTTCTTAACTACACTATAAGCAGGACTTAAAAAGAACCTTTTTTTTATTTCTTGCACTTCTAGACTAGTCCAAACATCATACTCTCAACCCTTTTCTCAAACTTGTCTTCATAACAAATCTCACATTTCGACTTGGGCTTAAAATGTATCGCACTTTCATTTCTGCTTGTGCTTGCATTAGTCCACATCTAGTAACTTAAATCCGCATATTGAATAAATCTAGACCACTCTATGTTACACTACCAGACCACATGCACTAAAACAAACATCTAACACACTTGAGACAAGGCCCGACTGGGATTTCATCCCCCAGCGGATACCTTACCCCTACCTGGCAATCCTACTTGGATTTCATCACCAAGGGGAAAGCCCACTCCGTTCTCTGGCGGAGTATAATCTCTAGGCGAGGTATATCTTGGCTAAGCAAGACCAGCTAACCACTGGAATCGTGAAGTGAGGGGAGCTTGTTCCTTAGCACCAGGCCACGTACCGGACCTAATACAGACTTTTGAGCGCCTTAACACACCTGAAACCATCTTTAGACCACCTTCTTCTAGGACCCATTCTATAGCCAACCTCCCCAAACATTCATCTAAGGCGTAAGCCACAGGTTTCTAAAATTAATTCTTAGGATTTAATGCTTAGGCCTGTCTGTCTCTCATCCTTTCTATTTTTATCTGTCTTTTTTGAGCTGGTAAGGACGTTTTCTTCATTTCCAAAAACTTTTTTTCTGAGTTTCTGGAAAACACAGTAACCGACATCGGTTCTATAACCGACGTCGACAACTTTTCTGTACCGGCATCGGTCATCTGACCGACATCGGCAGTATTCCTAACCGACATCGGTTTTTATACCGACATCAGTCTCTATCCATTTTCTTTTTTCAAAAATAGCAAGCTTAAAATCCAACTTTCTGACTGTTTAAACATTCATTCTGGTTTCCTGAGACTGTAAGAACACAATTTCTGCAACCTGACCCTCTTCTTGACCACTCTATTGTCCCTAACCAGTCCTATCATGGAGTTTCACTCAGAGACTGAAATAACTCCTACAGGACCGACCCCAACTCCGACCCTGACTCTCATCATTCCTGAAGGGGACCAAGACTTCGCACGATTCTTGGACCTCAGCAGCGCAGCCCTCCATAACTATCTCGCGAGAAACCCAAACTATCTCTCGGGTGACGTGGTGATGACATCGACACCATTCGCCACCCAGCCCTTTATGACTCAGCCTTTCACATCAACCATTAACTCGAACATGGCCAATACGCAAAGTTTGGCCTCTCCGTCCATTTTTAGACCAACCTCCACCGAGGTTTCATTACCCCCTCAACCATACCCAATTCAACCGAGTTCTACATCATATCAGAACTTGATTGTCTCGACCCCTTACACTTTTACGCCCACAAATGCAGGAGTGCCTACCTTGCCCTTTGTCAGTGCCACCACGCAACCACCTTTGGCAGTACCTAGTCATCTTATGCCTTCTACCTCCATGACCCAACCACCCTTAGCATCCACTTCTGCCCCTGCGACTAGTCATCTGTACGTTGTACGACTGACTACGCCGCACACCTCTTCGAACCTCTTCCAAGCGCCTTACAACCTAGGGGGCGCTCAACCTACCAATCCGTCAGTAGATCTCATTAAAATGCTGATGGATAAAATGTCCAGTCTTGAAGCCTCCATTTCTAGCTCAAGCAATGTCCTGTCTTATGACCAAATTTGCAACGAGCCCATCCATCCTTCTGTCCCTATCCAACCATACCCCAACCATTGGGAGCTTCCTAAATTCACTCGCTTTCAGAGTAAGGAAGACCCACAACAACATCTACGGGCATTCAGACATGCCTGTTACCTTATTGCCCACGACGATGCATTATTATTACGCACGTTTCCTATGTCACTTTCTGGCCCTGCCCTTGACTGGTATAGCTCTCTTGCCAGACATTCTATCTTTTCATTCATCCAACTTGCCCAATTATTTTTTGACCATTTCTCTATTAACATTACTAAACAAGTCTCTATCACAGACCTTTACTCCATCAGGCAATTTGATGACGAATCTGTAGTCGATTTTGTCGCTCGTTGGAGAGGCTTGATTAACCAGCTCTCCTTCTCCTTGCCTCAACCTGAGCTCATCGAGCTCTTTTCTCGAACATGTGCCAACCACATCTCTTCTACCTTGCAGATTCAGACATTCCGCACTTTTGACGAAGCTTTCATCATGGCTCGAAAGCTTGAACTCTGCGCCCTTGAAGAAGATAAGGTCAAATTGCGTAATACCAACGCAAAATCTACTGACCATTCTTCTTCCAGACCCTCTTCTTCTGCCAACTCCAAGTCCAAAGGAGTGGCCAACACTGTGGTCATTAGATCACCATCCTCAACAACAACGAATTATTCCCAACCTTCGACATCTTCCAGCATTACCAAACAATTCCAACAACGGTATATCTAGCGTTCATACACTCCTCTCGGAGAATCATACGCTTCCGATTTGGAAAAACTCGTCAAGCAGGGGGTCCTCAATCTCCCTCCAATCCAACCACCTCAATTTGACCCCTCTAAAGCCCTCCCTACATGGTATAGAGAGGCTGACTTCTGCCACTTTCACCGCGTCCAAGGCCATGACATTGACAACTGCCAAACTTTCAAAAACATCATCCAAGACATGATCGACAAGGGGTATCTTATTTTAGATAACCCGAACACCCCACCCAATCAACATATTGACATCTTCAAACACCCATTTTCAAATCATCCGCCTACTCAAAACAACGTCCAGACTTCGACCAATGATTCTCATGACCATGACATTCACACGATTAACACTATCTTACCTCTTGTCTCTGACCAATCTCTTTCACAGGTAGAAGAGTCTTCTTCTCCTATTCGTCTATCACAGGATGAAGAACCCTCTTCTCTTATTAGTCTTCCATCTATTTATCCTATATTAGAGGATGCCTTGACCACACCTACGACATTAGCCCCACCTTCATCCAATAACCATACCTTGCCTACTCCTCAAGCACAAGCAGAAGGCACAATCATCCCTGCCTCCTGCCATCTGGAGGAGCCACACTCTCCTATTTCTTCTCCACCAAGACAAGAACCAGTCTCTTTACCCATTTCAACCGAGGAAGACCCAGTCACGGTTTCCTCTTGCCCTTTGCCTGAGATTGTTACATCTCACTCACCTTCGTCCACATCCAAACCCAAACCCACATCTAACCTTGCCTCACACAATAGTGGCCCTCGACCCAAACTAACGAAAGCCACTAGACCACATCAGAGAATTTCTCCCCCACCTTCATCATTGCCTTCAATCTTGAGCCCGCATCCGTCCACTTTAATAGGAGTACTGCCTACTCCCATCCTTCACAGAGGCACGTCGCCTCCATTACTCCCTCAACCCATCAGACATATATCTCCCTCAAACCATCGACCAACTCCTCTTATGCCTCTTAAACCAAAGTCATCAACCCCTATTGCAATAAGACATCTAGACCCATTAGCAGGTTCTTATACCTTGCTTTTACGACAATTGTTGCAGTCCTCTCACCTCGATCTCCTGCCTCTCAGACCATATCAATCTCTCAGACCAAAACCACCCTGATTCGACGACACTTGCATTTGTGCATATCATCGCACACCTGGACACGACACGGAGCATTATTGTGCCCTCAAGGTTGCCATTCGCCAATGTCTGGCGAATGACACCTCTCTTCTCGACCACGTTATCAATAAACCCTCAACACCGCCTCTCTCATCGACTCTCGGATCAAGACCCTCTTGGTTCGACAACTCTAAATTTTGCAACTATCATCACACTCCAGGACATGACACTGAGCATTGTTATGCTCTCAAAGCTGTCATTTGTCAACAACGGAGAAATGATTTCCTTCTCACCAAGGACCCTCTTAACCACCTCTTCGACAAAACATCAACTCCAACCCATGCCTCTCCAACCTCATCACCTAAATCGGGATCTCCATGATAGATTATGGTCCCTTTGCCGCCTTTGACCCCATTATTTGACATTAACACAGTCCATTTAATCACCAAGCCTCAATCAACCTTGACCAATCTATCCAACATTCTCCCTAAGCGACTGGGGGAATCCAACCTTATCCTAACTTCGATCAAACATTCAACCAAACCTCGACCAAGTCTCGACCAACCATCGACCATGACATCGACCATAACCTTACCAAACCTTCGACCAAACCTTCAACAAACTTTGACCAAACATTTGACCACACTTCAACCAAGTCTCGACCAATCAACAATCAAATATCATTCAACCAATCTTTTTTATCTAAAATATTCAACCAGTCTCGACCAATCAATGACAATGTCAACCAACTTCACATCCATCAATCAACACCTGACCAATCTGGAAAGAGGAAAATGGGGCAAATTTGCTTCTAATTGACTTAGACCTTAACGCACTAGCATGGCCCAGGGACTTATCAGACCTTGAGCCCCCCTTTCTGCCTTGCGTCCACGACCATTCTTATGTTAGTCAGGTATTCATCACTTGATGTTTTACTTGAGCTCGTCCCTTGAGCAACCTCCTGTCATTGTCATTCCTATTCCTTTCAACCCTACTTCCCAACACTTGTCACCCTTTTTTGTCAAGCAGTAATGCTTTGTCCTTATAAAAGGGGAACCCTTAAACCTCTACAGGCTCATCCATGGCTAAACTTCAGTCAACAATTATTTCAAATACATATTATACCAGGTCATAAAACTCTATAAATGTAGACTGCTCCCTCGAAGGACAGCTACTCAATTGCTGTATCACTAGACTGATCCCTTGAAGGATAGCTAGGCCAACTTATCAAACATTTAAAGCAAAATATAGACCACTCCCTCGAAGGATGGCTATGACTAATTATTGCTACAGACAGCACCTTTCTTAGAAGCTTCCCGCATTGATCAGCTTCGCAACATGACCATAAATCAAATGACATCTTTATGTGGACTTCCCGCATCGATCAGTTCACCATCAAAAAAAAAAAAAAGTCATGGACTTGACTTATAGTTGTCTCAGGGTCTCCTATAAAAAGGGGCATAGTTATCTCTGCTCTTAAAACGGGTTACCCTCTTTCCTCCTCCTATCACCTGCTCAAGGGACTTCGAGCTGACTTTAATGTCAAAGTGATTCGATTACCGCTCTAACACAACACTAGTCAACGACGTCATGCATAAACGGGGCTTTTGTTCTAACAACCCCTATCCATGCCGTCCTTTTTGGTCCTTGTCAATGAAAGAGCAATATGCCTTTCACTTATCTTTCACTTTGGTCACATTTAACCAAACCTTTTTCAACCTAAACATTCTCAGACCAACAACTCGACAACATGACATTATCATCATCCTTGTCCTTTTCACATAGTTTCTATGGACACCAGTACACATGGAAACTATCGACCAGACCCAATTTATGTTAAGCATAAACCAATACTTGCTGAAGCATAAATAGACCTCCATTCATTTTTAGCATACATCCATCACGACTATGGAAACTTGCTAGGGATGAAAGACTCTCGACCAATTTTACAGAATACACCATCTGTAGCATCATCTTATCCTCATCTTACCCTCATCATTTCGACACTTAACCACATCCAATCATCGACCAATCTTCTCAATTTGTCCGAACTACATTGGTCTGAGGCCCTATGACCAGGGCTATGTAGGCAGCACTCAGATAACACATCCTCTGAGGTTAGCTCGACCACCCCCATTTGTTCATCTCTTTGATGGACAAACCTTCTCTTCTGTGACTTTGATCATGACCAACTCCATCAACTTTGACCAAGACCAATCATTTTCTTTGACCATTCCTCTCTTTTAGGGAGAACTACATTGGCCTGAGGCCCTTCACACAAGGGCTATGTAGGCAGCACTCAGATCACATGACGTTTTTTGTGATTAGCTCGGCCACATCCTTTCGTCCATCCATCCCCTTGACCAATGACCATTGGAGATCATGCGTATCTCCTTCGACCTTCGACTACTTCCAAGCCAATGTTGCCTTGGTTGTTTTTGCATGTGTGCTACCTCACGGCTGGTTAGCAAAATTGTCTGCAGACTATTTTTGACCCTTCGCAAGTATAGGATCGCAAGCCAGTTGATCCCTACTACTTGTGGCATTTTCGTGTTTCTGGGAGCACTTCCTGAGCCTGGGATACCTGGAACACGGTGACCTTTTAGAGCTTCAGCTTAGATTGAGTAACCCGATCAGCAGACGACTAAATGCTGGGGCCTGATTACTTCAATTTTGGCACTCCTTGACCCTCAACATGTGACAATTTGACCCAACCATCCCGTGAAGTGGCATACGCGTAATCACGACTATTGCAGCATTTTCACTCACACTCTTTTATCCATCTCTCTGTCAAATCGACACTCGATCTCTAGTTCCCTTCTCTCGACTATCGCTTTGAGGGGGGAACACTTCATTCTTTTTCTGGGGTAACCAACTCATGTTTTTGTCTTGCAGTTCGTCAAGAACAACCAATAAGACAAAAAGGGGCAAATGTAGACACCACAAATGTGTCTGCACTTTGGTTCTCCCCCCTTGTCCGCCTCAAACCCATATCCTAACCCTTGGCCTTAGTCCCATCCACTCATTTAATTAAAATAACTTAAATATTTCAATTAAGTGGCCCCCTTTCTACCTCACCCTTGACACCTTGGATCCTCCCTTGGATCCCTCCACCTCCCTCCTAGCCTTTATTATGCCAAATCTTCTCATTATCTTCCTCCCGCACCCATTTAAGTGTCCTCATGACCGTTCTTCCCACAATCCCTCGTCCGGCGGCGTGCAAGAATGGGCAGAGGCTATTTTTAGTCTCTGTCCCCGACGTCGGTGGCCCTTCGGCCGACATCGGCTATCCTGCCGGCGTCGGCAGCCTTCAAGACCCCTTTCTGCATCCATTCCAGCCCCTGGCCCCTTGAGCTCGCAAACTGAATTCTCTTGGCATTTTGGCATTCTACTCTTCTCCCTCTAGACCTCATGCAACATCAGCAACAGGTGCAGGGATTCTTGAGCAGAGATTAAGTCTTCTGTGGTCTAAACAACAGCTCTCCCACTCTTCATTCAGCAAGCTAAAAAGGTAAGCACAGTCTGTTATTTCATTTCATTTCTTTTCTTTAGTGTTCAGTTATTTGGTATCTGCTGTCTCCCGCTCCCTCTGTCCTACCCTCTGAGAGGCTGAAAAGCCTTCTCAGGCCCTGTCCTCTGTCCATCTCCCTTCCACCTGTCATCCTTTCAGTACAATCCTGGACAACTCCCTCATCCCTCCTGCCAACAAAGACCCTGTACAGGGCACCTAATCAGAACCAGACCATTCCCCAGTCCATTCAAAGTCATCCCTGAACTCTGTCTCGACCCTGTTCACAAACCAGTCCTGTCCACAGTCCAGAAACCCGACCAGACCCGACTACAGGCCACTTCCCCGACCGACGCCGGTTACTGCCCCGACCGACGTCGACAGACCAGGAAACCGACGCCGGCAACATTCCCGACCTCGGCGACTGTCATCAGCCCGACAACTCTTTTCAGGTAATCATTGGTCTTTTCTTTCATTTCTAATTTGTTTATCACTCCTATATTCTGGCATTCTATATTTTCTTAGTCTTCTATCTGTCTGTTATCAGTGGGTTGACCTCCCTTGAGGAAGTTTTCACACTTCTGGGAACAAGCTTTTGCTTGGCAACCCACTGCCTATCCATCTAACATTTTCTTGTCCAAGTTTTTTTTTCTTTGCAGGTGTCATTCCTCCACAGCCAAAGAGGGTTGCCCACAAACATCTGGATTACGGTGCGCAATCTTTATCCAGGTACTTCTAGCCTTGTCCATTTCTTTAGTTTCTCTATTCATCTTTTGAATGTAGAAAGCAATTTAGTGATAGAAACAGGTACCTTGATTTTGATTAGTTGAATTAAGCTTGATGACTCCTTTATTGATGAGCGCCCACTCGATCAACAAACCTTTATCGATGATCTCTTTGAACGTATGTACACAATGTAATTCCAAATGATAAGATATCTCATGTGCAAAATTTTGGTAAACATAGTGGCTAATTGTTTATCTAGTAAACTATGGGTGAAATGGCTTGCAAGGACTCTCCATCATTGTAAATAACTTGTAAAACTCTCACCAACTTTTTATTTTGTTTGTGTTAAGTCCACTAATGAAATCTCATGCTTGAGATTATAGGAAAAGTGTTGCACAAACTTATCAGAAAGATCATCAAAATATGTTACTA
The DNA here is from genome assembly GCA_037957365.1 of Torreya grandis. NCBI lineage: Eukaryota > Viridiplantae > Streptophyta > Pinopsida > Cupressales > Taxaceae > Torreya > Torreya grandis. Next base: position 125,461 of record JARHVA010000871.1, read on the forward strand.
AATTTTTGGGAAACTTCAAAAACCACTCCAGGGCTTGTCGAGCCAAGCTTTTTAGAAACAATGGCAAAAAGGTATATATCACTATATGCCACTAGTTGACATGTGACAAAGAATTTGGTCAAATGAGCCTTAGGGTCACCTTTTCCTTTATATTTATTGATTTTTGGTAGTTTGTATCCTGGAAGAAATGGTATATGCAAATACTCCATATTGAAAGGATAGGAACACACATCATCCAATTTAAATTTTTTAGTTTGTTTACCTACTCGAATAGCAGTAATTACATCCTTCATCTGTTATAATTATTGGGATAGGAAACTGGAAGGTATATTGGTTTGAGGGAGAATATTGGTTTGGGTGAATGGTTGTGAGGTCATAAGTGGGACACTTTGACTAGGGTATGATGGAGATACATGTTGGGGTATAAAGGTTAAGTTGGGGAATGGACTAGGAATACGCATACACAAATTAGGATGTACTTGAAATTGCACATTTGGTTATGTAATATTCTAGTTTGGGTTGGCAATAAAGGTTTGACTTGGAGGATTTTGTGGTTGGGATAGAGGGATATAACTATATTGTGCCTACTATGGTTAAAAAGGGACATGCTACCAACTAATCAAACCTTGTTATTGAGTGGGAACTTGTGAACCAAGACCCTGTCTTTGGATTTGTGGCACATTTTGAACCAACGGTTGTCTAAAAGGTACCTAAAAAACATGGAGACCTCCTTGTTGCATGAATCCCTATGAGGAAGTGAAATTAGGTTACAGATTTGGCATCTGTTGCTGACCCATATTTGCACATTATTGACTAGTCACTGCTTGGTTTTGGATTGGCATATTAGTCTATGACTAAAGAGGTACGTTTATCATTACCTAGTGAGGTGGAACATTAGTTGCCCTTAATTGAGGTGGTAATATATTTTTCCTCTATTGTGTTGATACATTAGATTGTGCCTATTCTAGAATACTACTCGTTACCTGTTAAGAAGGAGCAGGGTTCATCACATTTTGTCATTGAAGCGTGACATTAGCCATTGTTTGATTACCTAAACCCATAGGTTGTCCACTCAAGGAAGCAGTCAGTTGAGTTTGGGGTGTAGAAACTCCTATTCCTTGGTATGATGACCTATTTATAGGATTAACTATAGGCTCATATTGTTGGCTAATTGTTTTCACGTTAGTACCATATTGATCGGGACTAGATGTTGTTTGCACATTGTCTACTACATTTGGCTCACTATTTTGTGTATAGGTCAAAGACACTTCTTCAATAATGGGCATATGTATCAAGTTACTTATTGAAGTAGTTTGTACAAATGGGTTGGCATTTAGATTCTCTTTTCCAATTAACTCTATCAACACTCCTATTGAAGGAACTACGTCAATAAGAGGCTCACTTACCATGTTCATCTGATTGAAATCATGTGCTAGATTCAGGTAGGTTTGATATGTTTTTTGCATTTGATTAAAGTGATTTTCCATGATGTTTTTGACTCAATCAAATATATTAGGATCTTGGTATGTTGTTTGGACTCGAGCCATAGGATTACTTGAATAAGCCCATTGATCGTAAATGATATTGTGGGGCACTCTAACTAGACTTCGTAAATTTTCATGGGGGAAGTCTGTTGGAAACTTGGCCCCTACCTCTATGGATCTAACCAAAATCTCATCTTTGTTCTCTAACAAATGTCATTCAAACAAAAATGAATCATATATGGAAGCCATATTAGTAGAATATGACTATTGAAGTACTGGCTTGTCTATTACAGGTAATATAGTTAGGTATTATGTGGTTTGCTCTTGGTCTTATTCTGAATAAGGTGGCATGTTAACCAGATAGTTAGCCAATGGATCTTGGTTTTGTGCCCCTGATTGAGTATTATAAGAGGGATATGAATCCATCTCATAAGCAATATTATCCTCATAGGGGTCTTATACCATTTCTTCTTGCACAACTACATTACTAATCCCTAGATTGTACATGAGTCCACTATGAGTATAGGAATACATGTTAGGATTCATAGTCAATGTTTTTACGATAAAAGGTCAAAGAGTTTTACAAACTCTAAAAAGGATAATGTCTAAAACAGATGATGTTCTAACTTGGTTTAGATTTTTCAAAAGGATCAAAAGGTTTATGCAAAGTTTTGTTAGGAAATAAGCTAGCGTGAAGTATCTAACATTTCGCTGTTCACACAAAGATAAGCAAGTAAATGGACCTAAAATCAAAGTGCCAAAATCTAAGGTTGAAGTGTTTCAAATCAGTCTAATCTAGGAATTTGAAAGTTGCTAGGTCTTTTGGCCAAACACGATGTCAAAAGCTAGGCTCAAACAAGGCATGCGCTAGGACTCTTGGCCAAATGGTGTCAAAAGCTAGACTTTGAAAATAGATGAAAGTTTTAATCTAATGGATTTGAAACACTTCTAACAAACATTAGGCATTTGATTCTTGGACATGAAATTGATCAACTAAGTATAAGGTATGAAACAAAAGGCACTTTAGAAATAGTTTATTTTATCACAAAAAATAGTATAAAACTTGGTTCTTTTGACAAACAAGCTAGACAAAAGTGAATAGTATAACTATTTTAAACAAAAGATCACAAAAGTACACTTGGATTGGTCTGAAAATGTAGGAAAAAATTTGAACCCTATACAAGAGGGTCTATGAAACAATATTCAAAAGGTTTTGGGCAATGTAACGACGCTATACTACCCAAAAGGTGTCAAAAAAAGGTTTGTTTCCAAAACTCTCTAAGGCAAAGACATTTTCCTATAATTTTGACAGCATAACACTACTTTTCTTGATTCAAAATGTTGTGGTGTATAGACTCAAAGTGCAAGTTTTTAGCACAAAATGGCTTAAGTCTATCAAGTGATGATAATGATTATGAGTCTTAAATGACCTTCAACCTAAATTGGAAATTAAACCTAAGTTCCCTCGAGTTTAGTGGAAATGGTGAACCCACTTAACACATCAACCTTATAAACTTGTAAGGTTGCAATTTTGAATTTAGATTATAAGTGAAGGACTTAAACAACTTTGGTAAAGGTCTAGACTCAATTGGGCAGCATAACTCTACCAAAGTGGATGATATGACTCTTAAGCTTTTGATGAACTTTTGAATAAGGCAAATTGATGATCTCACATGGGCAACATAACGCCTCTTTGTTCAAAGGAAAATTTGGACTATGTGTTTGGTTTGGATTGTTTGTTTACATCGAGTTTTGACTCTAAATAAGACTTTAATCTAGGACACATGGACCTTGAGGCACACCTTACACCAACAATACTTTTGTGTCAAGTGGGGATTTGTCTAAGATCTAACAAGTTTTCAAATGATCTAGGGGAATCAATTACACAATGACTTTCACGCCAAACAATGGAAAAGAAAAGCATGGGTTTTAGGTCCATATCACTTGGCTTGTTGTAAAAAGGTCTAGTCCTTTTTTTAACCACTACATCTTATTGTTTGCTTAGTGTAGTGTGATGTCCAAAAGTACCACTATGTCCTGTGTGCAACTCTAAAAGAGCCAAATAAAGTCAATGTTGAGAGATGAAACCCTGGGTCAAAGCTTCCCTAAAGAACTTGCAAGAGGTGATGAAGTCCCCATCACAAGCCAAGTTTGCATATAAATAAAGAAAGCATGAAATTACAAAGACTTTAGGGTCATTTTCAAGGTCACACAAACTTTTGACAAGTTTTTGGGGAGTGCTTTAGACAACTTTCTTTCTAAGCCTTAGACTAGGTTATTTGTAATAGGAATGGTGCTTTTGATTCCAAGGGTTCCCTATAGGGCACAAATGGAAGAGCATACATGCAACATCCCTCTTTTTGCAAAATAAAATTTTGATTAAATAAATTTTGCAAACAAGAATTGACAAGTGTGTTCAATTTTAAGCCCAAAATGAAAGATTTGGTGATGTTCATTTGACCCCTTGGTCTTATTTGCAAACTTTGAAAACACTAACCAAAAACATCTAAATTTTTTGTTAAACACCCAAAACAAGGTTTATAATTGATTTTTAAGCATGCAAAGGTGATTTAAACATGTTTTGAGCAAATATCAAGCTTGGTCCTGTAGCAAAAATGTTAGCATGTCCTTTATCTTTGAAGCTCTTTTTGTTTTGAAACACTGAACTTTGGAAAAATAGCTCTTGGGTTTGTGTTTTTGGAAAAACACAGTGACCAACATCAGTTATATACAACCGATGATGGTTACCTTAGCTAACCAAAATATAACCAATGTCGTTTTTGCTAATCAACGTCGGTTAAGTTTTGTAATCGATGTCGGTCTTACTTGCCGACGTCAATTACTGTATAAAACCATGGCAAACAAAAATGGCAAAATAAAGTTATAAAATCAATTTACAAAAGTTTTAAGGGTCAAAATAAATATTTTAGAGTTGTAAAATGATCTTCTTAAGGTGTGAGATGCATCTAGTCCCATCGGGCATGCCATTATATGATCTAGGAATTTGACTCAAGAGAGGATGGTTAGTATGGTGTTAGTTCCAAAATGAAAATAAAATGAAAGAAACACACTAATAGGATAACATCTCTAGGCATAGACACTAGGAAGAGCTTAGTTAACAAAAATAAATGACAAACGTAATGAAAAATTAAGAAATAAAACACAATAAATCCTTCACCTTCCTTGGATGCTCCAAATGCCTTTGTAGTAGTGGCTTGCTTGACTTGTGCTCATAAAGTCCTTGGCAATGGAAGCTTGGCTACCTCCATCTCTCCTAGGCACCTTTGCCTTGTAGATTGGATTGGCTTGGAATCAATTTGGCATGGTAACACTAGTTGTAATGGTTTATTGAAGATATTTTTGCATTACAACTATGCACCAAAATAGCTTAGATGTGATGCTCATGGCATCTCTATTTATAGATTTTTGAGAATGTATAGAATCAACCTGAACCGTCCATCGCAAGATTGAGATGTGTGGTTAAGGATTAATTCAAATTTTGTAGTTAAGTTTATAATTATCCTCATCATGACATTGAAAGAAGGGTAAATTAAGAGGTATGGAGGGCATCATAGAAGGCATTGATGAGGCATGGAGGGTATGAATCCTGATATTTATAGCATTTATGGCCTAGGAATGTCTTCCCAAAAAATAAAGTCACCTGATGATGCAGATATTTAATATTCATTTCCAAAAATAAGTTTTCAACAAGTTTCCATGGAATTATTAATTATGCCCTAATTTGGGTTAATTAGCTCATAACAATGATTAAGCACTTTGTGCACAAATTACTCAGATTGATCAGAATGCCTTATTATTGGTCCAAAATTTGATTGGATTGGAATTGGAAGTCACTGTCAGATGCATTGGAACCGTATTCTCATTTAGGATGTTACCAATAACAAAGGCATGTGTCCTATGCAAATGATTTGATAAGAAAGAGCAATCCAGAGCACCCAAGTGCAAAATTGGCATTTTGACTTGAAATGATCTGATCAAAGTTAGCTAGCCCATAAATTTATTTGCCTCATTTAGTGATACCTTGGCAAAAATTAGCACTTGAATATGTCAGTTTCACATCATTTATTATGTTTTAGTGTTTTTAGGCCAAATTGTGCATTTTGGGTGGAAATTGGTAAAAAGCCTGGTTAGAGGTTATCGATGGCCAGATTTGGGTGTCTACAGTAAGTGAAATGGATTCCTTTATCTCATGAAAAGCATTTCTTCCTTCATCATTCTAATGAAAAGTTGAATTTTCCTTTCATCATATCAATAATGTGTTGAGTCTTTTCAGTATAATCAGGAACAAATCTTCACAAAAATTTAACCTTCCCAAAGAAAGAATGCACTCCTTTCTTACTTGATGGCAACGTAAGATTTTGAATTGACTTAACTTAATCTGAAACAATTTTAATTCCTTCCTTGGATACAATATATCCAAGGAGCTTTCCTTCTGTAACCCTAAATATGGACTTCTTAGGATTAAGAGATATCTCATGTTCACAACATCTTTTAAGTACTCGCTGCAAATGGTCACAATGATCTTGACACTTTTTTGAGAAAATGGTTAGATCATCAACGTAGACTACAATGAACTTATTGATTATGTCTCAAAAATTTAAATCCATTGCCCTCTATAAAGTAGCACCAACATTGATCAATCCAAAGGGCATTCTATAATATGCAAAAGTACCCCATGGAGTAGTGAAGGTTGTCTTATGTTAATCTTCATCACGAACCTCCACTTAATTGTATCTTGAGAAACCATCAAGCATAGGCAACATCTCGAAACTAGTCATGGTTTGCAATACTTAATCCATTACTGGTAATGGGTAATTGTCTTTAAGTGATAATTTATTCAAATTCAAAAAATCAACACAAATGTGGATCTCTCCATTCTTTTTCCTTACAGGAATAATATTTGTTATCCATGTGGAGTGATGTATGGGAAAGATAATGCGAGCATTCAACATCTTTTAAATTTCAAAAAGGATAGTACTTGATATTTTGAGATTATACTACCGCTATTTTTACTTGTGAGATTGAGATCTTGGCTTGAGAGGAATACCATGTTGTACTTCCTTAGGTCAAAAAGATTTTAGATCAGCATATGAATATGCTAATATATCAATGTACTGATGTAGAAGAGTCACTAACTTTTCTCTTTTCTTTGATGAGCAACATATCCCGATATTTATCATTTTTGGGTCACTTTTTATTCCTATATTAACTTGCTCAATTTCTGTAGATGAATCAAATTTTGATTGTTGATGTTTGATGAATCGATCATACTTATCAAAAAGTCTTTCCAAAGATACAAACCCTTTAAGAATATTATTCCCTTTTAGCTACAATATTTCTTCACCAGTTTCCTCATTAACTACAAAAATTGATTCTTGAGGAGTGGAGTCACTTCCTTCGAAATACAACTCACTAAAATTTTCCACCTTCTCCAAGAATGAGATGACTTGCTCATCATTATTAAAAACCTACCAATGATTAACATTATCAAGAACACTAGGTTGAAAAACCAACTCAATGGTATACTTGTTTCCTTGAAAATCTTTGTGATAAATTAGGAGAGTGGCTGAAATGGCCAATGAATCAGTTGTATCATTGTCTTCTCTTGGAACTACTGATATATTGAATGCATCAAAACCTTCCATGCAATCCCAAACTCAATTGCGATAATGCCTTAGTCTTTCATTTTTTGTTTGATATAAGTCCCTGACTTGACAAATGATTAGCTCAACATCACCTTGGGTGTGAAGATTTTTTATTCCTTTCTTTCGTGCAACTTCCATTCCTAACAACAAGGGCTCATACTCAGCAGTATTATTAGTATTATCAAATTACAATTTGAAATAGAAAGGAAAAGATTTTCCTTCTGGGGACATGATAACTATTCTAACTCTTAATCCAGTTAATGAACATCTGTCATCGAATTCCAAAGTCTAAACATCATTTGAACTCTCAACCTTAATAGTGTCAAAATTCAAAATCTCTTCATCTGAAGAGAGAAACTCCTAAAGTTTTTGATCTTTTTATAAAATATTATTTTAAGATATTAGATCTTCATCAATAGTCAAGAAATATGTGCCCATTCTAGATGTTTTAAAGAGGATATGAGCTTTTGGGTCTTCTGTCTTTGTTACAGTGTACTTCAATTGCTTTTTTGGGTGAAGTTTTTATATAACACCTTTAAAAGGTATCCTAGCCTCAGACCAATCCATATTGATTTCTCCTCCAACATTTTGCAAAAGTTATGTTCCAAAAGAACTCCATATGAGGCCAAAACATCATCCACTAGAACTATCATTTTGATCTTTTTGTTTAGAAATGTAGCAAATGCAAATTGTGCATCTTTGATTTGGCCCATAAGAGGTATTTGTTTGGTTGCCATTGAAAATAAATGACCAAAATTCTTTGTTAAGGTTAACCCTAAGGCAGTAGCCACCTTGGCAAGCATCACATTATCGAAAGCACCTGAATCAATAACACAATTACTAAGCTTATAACCATTGACAAACAAAGAAATATAGAAAGGTTCTATTTTTCTAGAATTAGGTGCAGGAGTTACAACCATGTTATTTTACTGAACCGTATTCCCATTTAGGATGTTACCAATAATAAATAACAAAGGCATATGTCTTATGCAAATGATTTGATAAGAAAGAGCAATCCAGAGCACCTAGGTGCAAAATTAGCATTTTGACTTGAAATGATCTGATTAAAGTTAGCTAGCCCATAAATTTCATTACTTCATTTAGTGCTACCCTAGCCAAAATTTGCATTTGAATATGTCAGTTTCACGTCATTTAGTATGTTTTAGTGTTTTGAGGCCAAATTGTGCATTTTGGATGGAAATTGGTCAAAAGCGTGGTTAGAGGTTATCAATGGCCAGATTTAGGTGTCTATAGTAAGTGTAATGGATTCCTTTATCTTTTGAAAAGCATTTCTTCCTTCCTCATTCTAATGAAAAGTTGAGTTTTCCTTTCATCATATCAATAATGTGGTGAGTCTTTTCAGCAAAATCAGGAACAAATCTTCACAAAAACTTAACCTTCCCAAAGAAACAATGTACTCCTCTCTTACTTGATGGCAACGTACGATTTTGAATTGACTTAACTTAATCCAGAACAATTTTAATTCCTTCCTTGGATACAATACATCCAAGGAGCTTTCCTTCTGTAACCCTAAATATGGACTTCTTAGGATTAAGAGATATCCCATGTTCACAACATCTTTTACGTACTCGCTGCAAATGGTCACAATGATCTTGACACTTTTTTGAGAAAATGGTTAGATCATCAATGTAGACTACAATGAACTTACTGATTATGTCTCAAAAATTTAAGTCCATAGCCCTCTAGAAAGTAGCACCAACATTGATTAATCCAAAAGGCATTCTACGATATGTAAAAGTACCCCATGGAGTAGTGAAGGTTGTTTTATGTTGATCTTCATCACGAACCTCCACTTAATTGTATCTTGAGAAACCATCAAGCATAGGCAATATCTCAAAACTAGTCATGGTTTGCAATACTTAATCCATTGTTGGTAGTGGGTAATTGTCTTTAAGTGATAATTTATTCAAATTCCAAAAATCAACACAAATGTGGATCTCTCCATTCTTTTTGCTTACAGGAATAATATTTGTTATCCATGTGGAGTGATGTATGGGAAAGATAATGCGAGCATTCAACATATTTTGAATTTTAGAAAGGATAGTAGCTGATATTTTGGGATTATACTATCGCTATTTTTACTTGTGAGATTGAGATCTTGGCTTGAGAGGAACACCATGTTGTACTTTATTAGGTCAAAAAGATTATATATCGGCATATGAATATGCTAATACATCAATGTATTGATGTAGAAGAGTCACTAACTTTTCTCTTTTCTCTGATGAGCAACATTTCCCAATATTTATCATTTTTGGGTCACTTTTTATTCCTATATTAACTTGCTCAATTTCTATAGATGAATCAAATTCTGATTGTTGACATTTGATGAATCGATCATACTTATCAAAAAGTCTTTCCATAGATACAAACTCTTTAAGAATCTTATTCCCTTTTAGCTACAATATTTCTTCACCAGTTTCCTCATTAACTACAAAAATTGATTCTTGAGGAGTGGAATCACTTCCTTCAAAATACAACCCACTAAATCTTTTGACCTTCTCCAAGAATGAGATGACTTGCTCATCATTATTAAAAAACTACCAATGATTAACATTATCGAGAACACTAGGTTGAAAAACCAACTCAATGGTATATTTGTTTCCTTGAAAATCTTTGTGATAAATTAGGAAAGTGGTTGAAATGGCCAATGAATCAACTGTATCATTGTATTCTCTTGGAACTACTGATATATTAAATGCATCAAAACTTTCCATGCAATCCCAAACTCAATTCCGATAATGCTTTAGTCTTTCATTTTTTGTTTGATATAAGTCTCTGACTTGACAAATGATTAGCTCAACATCACCTTGGGCATGAAGATTTTTTATTCCTTTCTTTCATGCAACTTCCATTCCTAACAACAAGGGCTCATACTCAGCAGTGTTATTAGTATTATCAAATTACAATTTGAAATAGAAAGGAAAAAAATTTCCTTCTGGGGACATGAGAACTATTCTAACTCTTGATCCAGTTAATGAACATCTGTCATCCAATTCCAAAGTCCAAACATCATTTGAACTCTCAACCTCAATAGTGTCAAAATTCAAAATCTCTTCATCTGAAGAGAGAAACTCCTCAATTTTTTGATCTTTTAATAAAATATTATTTTAAGATATTAGATCTTCATCTGTAGTCAAGAAAAACATGCCCATTCTAGAGGTTTTAAAGAGGATATGATCTTTTGGGTCTTCTATCTTTGTTATAGTGTACTTCACTTGCTTTTTTGGGTGAAGTTTCTATATAACACCTTTAACAGGTATCCTAGCCTCAGACCAATCCATATTGATTTCTCCTCCAACATTTTTCAAAATTTATGTTCCAAAAGAACTCCATATGAGGCGAAAACATCATCCACTATAACTGTCATTTTGATCTTTTTCTTTAAAAACGTAGTAAATGCAAATTGTGAATCTTTGATTTGGCCCATAAGAGGTACTTATTTGGTTTCCATTGAAAATCATTGACCAAAATTATTTGTTAAGGTTAACCCCAAGGTAGTAGCCACCTTGGCAGGCATCACATTATCGAAAGCACCTGAATCAATAACACAATTACTAAGCTTATAACCATTGACAAACAAGGAAATATAGAAAGGTTCTATTTTTCCAGAATTAGAAGCAAGAGTTACAACCATGTTATTTTAATGAACCGTATTCCCATTTAGGATGTTACCAATAACAAATAATAAAGGCATATGTCTTATGCAAATGATTTGATAAGAAAGAGGAATCCAGAGCACCTAGGTGCAAAATTGGCATTTTGACTTGAAATGATCTGATTAAAGTTAGCTAGCCCATAAATTTCATTGCCTCATTTAGTGATACCCTGGCTAAAATTAGCACTTGAATATGTCAGTTTCACGTCATTTTGTATGTTTTAGTGTTTTTAGGCCAAATTGTGCATTTTGGGTGGAAATTGGTCAAAAGCCTGGTTAGAGGTTATCGATGGCCAGATTTAGGTGTCTATAGTAAGTGTAATGGATTCTTTTATCTCATGAAAAGAATTTCTTCCTTCCTCATTCTAATGAAAAGTTGAGTTTTCCTTTCATCATATCAATAATGTGTTGAGTCTTTTCAGTAAAATCAGGAACAAATCTTCACAAAAATTTAACCTTCCCAAAGAAAGATTGCACTCCTTTCTTACTTGATGGCAACGTAAGATTTTGAATTGACTTAACTTAATCTAAAACAATTTTAATTCCTTCCTTGGATACAATATATCCAAGGATCTTTCCTTCTGTAACCCTAAATATGGACTTCTCAGGATTAAGAGATATCCCATGTTCACAACATCTTTTAAGTATTCGCTGCAAATGATCATAATGATCTTGACACTTTTTTGAGAAAATGGTTAGATCATCAACGTAGACTACAATGAACTTACTGATTATGTCTCAAAAATTTAAATCCATTGCCCTCTATAAAGTAGCACCAACATTGATTAATCCAAAGGGCATTCTACAATATGCAAAAGTACCCCATGGAGTAGTGAAGGTTGTCTTATGTTAATCTTCATCACAAACCTCCACTTAATTGTATCTTGAGAAACCATCAAGCATAGGCAACATCTCGAAACTAGTCATGGTTTGCAATACTTAATCCATTACTGGTAATGGGTAATTGTCTTTAAGTGATAATTTATTCAAATTCCAAAAATCAACACAAATGTGTATCTCTCCATTCTTTTTCCTTATAGGAATAATAATTCTTATCCATGTGGAGTGATGTATGGGAAAGATAATGTGAGCTTTCAACATCTTTTAAATTTCAGAAAGGATAGTACTTGATATTTTGAGATTATACTACAGCTATTTTTACTTGTGAGATTGAGATCTTGGCTTGAGAGGAATACCATGTTGTACCTCCTTAGGCCAAAAAGATTTTAGATCAGCATATGAATATGCTAATACATCAATGTACTGATGTAGAAGAGTCACTAACTTTTCTCTTTTCTCTGATGAGCAACATTTCCCAATATTTATCATTTTTGGGTCACTTTTTATTCCTATATTAACTTGCTCAATTTCTGTAGATGAATCAAATTTTTATTGTTGATGTTTGATGAATCGATCATACTTATCAAAAAGTCTTTCCAAAGATACAAACCCTTTAAGAATGTTATTCCCTTTTAGCTACAATATTTCTTCACCAGTTTCCTCATTAACTACAAAAATTGATTCTTGAGGAGTGGAGTCAATTCCTTCGAAATACAACTCACTAAAACTTTCGACCTTCTCCAAGAATGAGATGACTTGCTCATCATTATTAAAAACCTACCAATGATTAACATTATCGAGAACACTAGGTTGAAAAACCAACTCAATGGTATACTTGTTTCCTTGAAAATCTTTGTGATAAATTAGGAGAGTGGCTGAAATGGCCAATGAATCAGTTGTATCACTGTATTCTCTTGGAACTACAAATATATTGAATGCAACCAAACTTTCCATGCAATCCCAAACTCAATTACGATAATGCCTTAGTCTTTCATTTTTTGTTTGATATGAGTCTCTGACTTGACAAATGATTAGCTCAACATCACCTTGGGCATGAAGATTTTTTATTCCTTTCTTTCGTGCAACTTCCATTCCTAACAACAAGGGCTCATACTCAGCAGTATTATTAGTATTATCAAATTACAATTTGAAATAGAAAGGAAAAAAATTTCCTTCTTAGGACATGAGAACTATTCTAACTCTTGATCCAGTTAATGAACATCTGTCATCGAATTCCAAAGTCCAAACATCATTTGAACTCTCAACCTTAATTGTGTCAAAATTCAAAATCTCTTCATCTGAAGAGAGAAACTCCTCAATTTTTTTATCTTTTAATAAAATATTATTTTAAGATATTGGATCTTCATCAATAGTCAAGAAATATGTGCCCATTCTAGAGGTTTTAAAGAGGATATGATCTTTTGGGTCTTCTGTCTTTGTTAGAGTGTATTTCACTTGCTTTTTTGGGTGAAGTTTCTATATAACACCTTTAAAAGGTATCCTAGCCTCATACCAATCCATATTTATTTCTCCTCCAATATTTTTCAAAAGTTATGTTCCAAAAGAACTCCATATGAGGCCAAAACATCATCCACTAGAACTATCATTTTGATCTTTTTCTTTAGAGACGTAGCAAATGCAAATTGTGCATCTTTGATTTGGCCCATAAGAGGTACTTATTTGGTTTCCATTGAAAAGCAATGACCAAAATTATTTGTTAAGGTTAACCCCAAGTCAGTAGCCACCTTGGCAGGCATCACATTATCGAAAGCACCTGAATCAATAACACAATTACTAAGCTTATAACCATTGACAAACAAGGAAATATAGAAAGGTTCTATTTTTCCAAAATTAGGTGTAGGAGTTAAAACCATGTTATTTTACTGAACCATATTCCCATTTAGGATGTTACCAATAAAAAATAACAAAGGCATATGTCTTATGCAAATGATTTGATAAGAAAGAGCAATCCAGAGCACCTAGGTGCAAAATTGGCATTTTGTATTGAAATGATCTGATCAAAGTTAGCTAGCCCATAAATTTCATTACCTCATTTAGTGCTACCCTAGCCAAAATTAGCACTTGAATATGTCAGTTTCACGTCATTTAGTATGTTTTAGTGTTTTTAGGCCAAATTGTGCATTTTGGGTGGAAATTGGTCAAAAGAGTGGTTAGAGGTTATCAATGGCCAAATTTAGGTGTCTATAGTAAGTGTAATGGATTCCTTTATCTCGTGAAAATCATTTCTTCCTTCCTCATTCTAATGAAAAGTTGAGTTTTCCTTTTATCATATCAATAATGTGGTGAGTCTTTTCAGCAAAATCATGAACAAATCTTCACAAAAACTTAACCTTCCCAAAGAAAGAATGCACTCCTGTCTTACTTGATGGCAACGTAAGATTTTGAATTGACTTAACTTAATTCAGAACGATTTTAATTCCTTCCTTGGATACAATATATCCAAGGAGCTTTCCTTCTGTAACCCTAAATATGGACTTCTTAGGATTAAGAGATATCCCATGTTCACAACATCTTTTAAGCACTCACTACAAATGGTCACAATGATCTTGACACTTTTTTGAGAAAATGGTTAGATCATCAATGTAGACTACAATGAACTTACTGATTATGTCTCAAAAATTTAAGTCCATAGCCCTCTAGAAAGTAGCACCAACATTGATTAATCCAAAAGGCATTCTACGATATGTAAGAATACCCCATGGAGTAGTGAAGGTTGTCTTATGTTGATCTTCATCACGAACCTCCACTTAATTGTATCTTGAGAAACCATCAAGCATAGGCAATATCTTGAAAACAGATTGCTGGTAATGGGTTATTGTCTTTAAGTGATAATTTATTCAAATTCCAAAAATCAACACAAATGTGGATCTCTCCATTCTTTTTGCTTACAGGAATAATATTTGTTATCCATGTGGAGTGATGTATGGGAAAGATAATGCGATCATTCAACATATTTTGAATTTTAGAAAGGATAGTACATGATATTTTGGGATTATACTATCGCTATTTTTACTTGTGAGATTGAGATCTTGGCTTGAGAGGAATACCATGTTGTACTTCCTTAGGTCAAAAAGATTATATATCGGCATATGAATATGCTAATACATCAATGTATTGATGTAGAATAGTCACTAACTTTTCTCTTTTCTCTGATGAGCAACATTTCCCAATATTTATCATTTTTGGGTCACTTTTTATTCCTATATTAACTTGCTCAATTTCTGTAGATGAATCAAATTCTGATTATTGACATTTGATGAATTGATCATACTTATCAAAAAGTCTTTCCAAAGATACAAACCCTTTAATAATGTTATTCCCTTTTAGCTACAATATTTCTTCACCAGTTTCCTCATTAACTACAAAAATTGATTCTTGAGGAGTGGAATCACTTCCTTCAAAATACAACTCACTAAAATTTTACACCTTCTCCAAGAATGAGATGACTTGCTCATCATTATTAAAAACTTACCAATGATTAACATTATCGAGAACACTAGGTTGAAAAACCAATTCAATGGTATACTTGTTTCCTTGAAAATCTTTGTGATAAATAAGGAGAGTGGCTGAAATGGCTAATGAATCAGCTATATCATTGTATTCTCTTGGAACTACTGATATATTGAATGCATCAAAACTTTCCACGCAATCCCAAACTCAATTGCAATAATGCCTTAGTCTTTCATTTTTTATTTGATATAAGTCCCTGACTTGACAAATGATTAGCTCAACATCACCTCGGGCGAATATTTTTTATTCCTTTCTTTCGTGCAACTTCCATTCCTAACAACAAGGGCTCATACTCAGCAGTATTATTAGTATTATCAAATTACAATTTGAAATAGAAAGGAAAAAAATTTCCTTATGGGGATATGAGAACTATTCTAATTCTTGATCTAGTAAATGAAAATCTGTCATCGAATTCCAAAGTCCAAAAATCATTTGAACTCTCAACCTTAATAGTGTCAAAATTCAAAATCTCTTCATCTGAAGAGAGAAACTCCTCAGTTTTTTGATCTTTTTATAAAATATTATTTTAAGATATTGGATCTTCATCTATAGTCAAGAAATATGTGCCCATTCTAGAGATTTTAAAGAGGATATGATCTTTTGGGTCTTCTATCTTTGTTATAGTGTACTTCACTCGCTTTTTTGGGTGAAGTTTCTATATAACACCTTTAACAAGTATCCTAGCCTTAGACCAATCCATATTGATTTCTCCTCCAACATTTTTCAAAAGTTATGTTCCAATAGAACTCCATATGAGGCCAAAACATCATCCACTATAACTGTCATTTTGATCTTTTTCTTTAGAAATGTAGCATATGCAAATTGTGATATTTGATTTGGCCCATAAGAGGTACTTGTTTGGTTTCCATTGAAAAGCAATGACCAAAAGTCTTTGTTAAGGTTAACCCCAAGGTAGTAGCCACCTTGACAGGCATCACATTATCGAAAGCACCTGAATCAATAACACAATTACTAAGCTTATAACCATTGACAAACAAGGAAATATAGAAAAGTTCTATTTTTCCAAAATTAGGTGCGGGAGTTACAACCATGTTATTTTACTTTGATTTTGGCTTAGGGTCAATTGGTACACTCTTAGCTAAAGTCTGATCTAATTTGATCCCTTTACTTTTTACAAATTTTTCCAATGTTTCAAATTGATCAGGGTTTGATTGGAGGTACTCTGCCTCTAGCATTTGGATTTTAGTCTTCTTGACATGATCAATGATATCAAAAGCTTGATATGGGGCAGCTGAGGAAGACAAAACATTTTCATGTTTCAAGTTTTGGGCACTCGATCTAGATGTTGAAGGAGAAGAGGTAGAATTATGAGGAGTACTTAATTGTTTATCTACCACCCTATCCTTTGGTTGAACTGGTAAAGTAATCCTCTTTTGGTAATTGTAACCTCCTTTTGTGGTTCATCCTTGGATTTTGTTTTATCAATATTTTTTTGTTGATTTCGATGACATTGAGAATGGGTAAAATTGGCATAAGACTCACCATGTGTATCTTCCTTTTGTTCAAATTCTTCTTCTTCAAAGTTCATAAACTAGATATCAGTGTCACCAGCTTCTCCTTCTTCATTTCCATTGAAAGCAGTAGCATCTTTTTCTAAAACGTATTCCAATTCTAGAACATCATCATTTTTAGGTTCCAACCAATTGACTACTGCATCATATAGAGGTGCCTCTAATGCAAGCCGTACTTGTGTTAGAGTGAGCTTATTCAGATTTTGATTCTTAGTAGCATTGTTAGAATAGTTTGGATATGTTCTCCTAGGAACATCTTTGTATGAAGGAAAATACATTCTTTGAGACATTTGTTTTTTAAGTGCAAGGAATTCATTTGCTAGCTTTTGAATCATGGGATCCATGGTGTTAGTAGAAGATAATGTGTGCGAAGGCTACCCTCTAGGCTTGATTGAATTGTTTCTCACCTTTCCTGCTAGGATTAAATCATCTTCTACATCAGTGGCTAAACTTTGAGCAGCATCAAGATTAGTTGGATTTGCTCTTCATAAAAGAAAACTCACTTTTGGTATTTGAGAATTGATGAAGAATCATTTCAAATTCTTAGGTGTAGGTTGAGCAACCATCAAAATCCTATTCCTCAACTTATTAAACTTTGCCACGAACTCACGCATAGGCTCATGTGCTTCCTTCTTCATTTGTGTAAGCCGAGCCAATAAGGCATGAAAATCTTCTATGGGCTTGAATCTTGCTTAAAATTTTGTCTTGAGTGTAGCCCAATTTATGATAGTACCAGTTGTAAGATGATTAAACCAATCAACAACAATGCCTTGGAGTGTTTTTACAAACAACCTTATAGAAACATCTTCATGTTCCACTCCAAGAACTCCACATGCAATGTAGAATGCAGTAATATGTTCATCTAGATATTGCTTACCATCACCATAAAACTTAGGAAAAAATTTCCTTGAGCCATGAGGTAGTTCATGTGATGGTGGTGCCAAATTCAATGGACCAAATGCATTACCCCATGGAACTTGAGCTGCCATCCTTTATGGATTATATGCAGGTATTACAAACCTTTGCAAACATAAAATAGGCAAAATTCTATGAACATTGGAAGCTTCTCTTGGTATAGGAAATATTGTATTTGCAGGTGGAAAACTTTTTGTACACTGAAGAGGTGACCTTGCATGTGTCGATTAAAGATCGAAGTTATTTTCTTGCAATAACTCAAATGTTGGATCAATGAGTCCCATTGCCCTTCTAACACAAGTATAGCTTTGTTCCACCATAATGTGCGAGTACTCAAAAAGAAAAGAGATTAACTACAACAAAACAATTGCAAGCAATAAGGGGTTGGTCTTATATGAACCAAGTGAGTGTAGAACTCAGTTGCTTGATCGAAATCCCCAACGGAGTCACCAAAAACTATTGAGTGAATATTTTGTTAACAATAGAATGATAACAAAATGGTGATTTTAGAAATAGTATGATGAGATAAATCTCTCCTCTAAGCAAGAGGAGGCTCCCTTTTATTGTTAACTAACACAACACTTAATTATTTACACTTATTTACAATAATTTTATCATAGTGGGTATTGTCATATCATCTAATTATCTTTTTTCAGAATTGATGTTTAATCACAAACTTTCTTTTGTTCTTTGTGATATACTTTGAAATCTAAGATCACTTGATGAACGAAATATAACTGATATTTAGATTTGTTAGCCAAAGGAGTAACAAGAATAATACCAACAGAGTAAACTTAAAAAATAGAATAAAGTGCAGCTCAAAGTCTTCATCTTATTTCTAACAAAGATTAAAAATTATCAATGAATAACAACTAGCAGCCCAAAGTCTCCTCAGTAATTAACTTTCAATGATGAACACAAACTCAGTAACAATATTGCAACTCAAAGACTTCAAAATCAACTTCTTGGCACCTTTCGATTTATAAAAATTCAGACCATGTTTCAATTAATTACACAAGAAAATATAATGGAAAAGACATAAGAACATCTCCAATACAACACAAATTTATTTCAACTCAAAGATTGAAATTTCACTTGGTTTCTCATATATTGATTAACAAAAGATTTACAATTTGAATTCAAAGTTTCAATATTGCTTATCAATTTTGGCAACACTGCGCTTCTATAGCAATTGGTATCCCACCATTTTACAAAGAGCACCCTCCTATTTATAGAGAGGATCTATGAAAAAAAAATTGGAAATGCATAAATACATTGACTTATTCATTGACATAGTCCTATTTGACTTAGGACTGTGTACTTTTCCTATGTGCAAAATGCACCAAACAAAACTACACATGAAAATTTACAAAAATAGACTGTCCTAAGACACAGGAAAGTATTCCTTTTTATTTTTTTCTAGAAACTCCTCATATTTCTTCAAAATAGCTTGGACTTCATTGTTATCTGGGCCAGATGTACTCTTGGATACGACAAGTACCCTTGTAATTGAATCTTCGAAGTTAACTAGGAGATCCTTGTTCTTGTCCATGATTCTTTGAAGTTTATTGAAGATGACCTAAAATTCAATCAATTCATTGATGGAGTCTGGCATGAAAGTAGTTGTCTCTGCCTTTGCTTGGAGCAATGATGTAAATTCTTGAGTAACAACCTCCATACGAAGAATTTCATGAGAATCATTCCTGACTTGATAGGGGAGTTTTCCAACTCTTTCTATAAGATCAAATATCTTATTATCACACATATCTTCAACCTCTTCTAGATCTTTAATCAGATTTTCAAGAACCTTTTCCTATTTGTAATGATCTTCTGTTCAACCAATTTCTTCAATTTGAATTGGCAAAGTTGAGTCCATGTATCAATATCTTTTTCAATCAACTCTGAATCTTGAGTGAGTGCCTTAATTGTTTGTTGAATTTTTGTTTTTACTTCACTCAAGTTCTTTAAAAATTCAATAGTATAATGCAACATTTGAGTACCTTGTGTTTTTAACCTTTCAACCCAAGCATTAACTGCATGACCCTGAGACCCAATTTTTTTTGCAAGTTGATTAGCTCTTTCAATATTTTCATGCACAATAGGATCAATGGATTCAGAGGACCAAAAGGCATGTAATATGCACTTTAGAGAATTTTCTCTGAAGTGTACCTGACTACGTGCAATTTGGAGAAAAATCTCTGAAGTGAACCAAGAAAGTGAACAATCATGTACTTCAATGAATTTTCTCTGAAGTGCACCTAACTACGTGCACTTCAGAGAAAAATCTTTGAAATGCATCGAGAAGATAAAAAGGTTACGAAAAACATCCCTTGGTGTTTTTTGGAGAAAATTCTCCAAACTGAACCGAGAGAGTTAGGGTTTGAGGGAAACATAAAAAACTTAAAAAAAGAAAGAAAGAAGAAAAAGGAAGAAAATTAGAAAAAAAAACAATAAGAGAAACAAAAAGAAATAACTTGAGATGCCATGAAAATGGATGATGACAAAGAACCCTAGGGCACGAAGAATTGATGAAAACAACAAATCGAGGATAATGAGAAGAAGTGCAATCAAGCTTGAAAATGATGACATCAGATGTATTCATGCTTGAAAATAGTGAAGACAAATGGTAAAAATGAATTTACATGGGTTAAAATATATATAAAAGGGTAATTAATGCAAAATTTATTACTGACACAGTGGTGGGCCTAGGCGCAGGAGTGGAGAAAAACTCTAAACTTGCATGTGCAAAGTTGATGAAAAATAGCACTCCTGTACCAGAAAATTAGACTATGCAATATCAGAGAATTTTTTTGCTAGTACACTCAATGGTGCAGTTTAGAGAAAATTCTCTGATTTACACCAAACTGAAAAAAATGTAGTTCAGAGAAAATTCCTCAAACTGCACCAAAAAGAAACTTCCCTCAAAAATAAACTTTTTGAAAGGAAAAACAAACACAAAGAGGTAATGCTTAGCCTCATTTTACATGATTAAATCTCATGGGCTATGAAACGGACAAGTTTCTCCCATGAATTGAGCCTCTAAATTCAAGGATAACAAATGCTTGCATGATTGTTGAACATCATCCACTATCTTCCTATGTACTCACCATTTTGTGAGACCATTCTTATTTTTCTAGATCAATTATGTTTTCTTATCATTCATTTTTTTTGTCCCGTATCTTCAAAGAATTACATTTAGCCTAAAGTTCATGTTTAATCTTGTGTCCATGAAACTATGTAGGTAACGTACACTTGCTTAATGCATTTGAAGTCAGCTTGGTTACGCCTTCTTTTTCTTCTATTCCCCCCCATTTTGTTTGTTTGTGTCATTATTTCCTATAGCCTAGGGGCAACCTTGTGCCCATTGTTATTATGTTGTGTTGTGTCATTTCTACCTAGCTTAGGGGTCACCCTGTCGCCAAGAGTAACACCTCTATTACACATGCACAAACAATTTATTTCATGTTTGTACTAACATTATGATTAACCATTGTTTATATATTATTATTTGCTTAATGCATCTTATTTGTTTTTGTGTGCTTAAATTAGTTTTTTTACTATGCTTTTCTTTGCTTTGTATTAGTTAGTTGTTTTGATTAGTTTATTTTATTTATTTGTTTGCTTATTTTACTTGTCTTTGTTTGTTTTATCTTGTTTATAGTTGTTTCTTTTGAGTAGTTATTGTATTTATTTGTGTCATGTTTGTTTGTTTGTTTGTTTTTGTTTATAAGTGTTTTTGTTGATTTTTTTATTTAGTTGTTTGTTAGAGTGTTGTTTGTATGTTTGTTTGTTTAGTTTTATTGGTGTTTTGTTGTTATTATTTATTTGTTAGTTTGTTTTGTTTTTACGGTTTATTTGTGTTTATTTGTTTATTGGTTTGTTTGTTTGTGTTTACTTTATTTGTTTGGTTTGTTTTGTTTGTTTGTTTGTTTTTATTTTCCTTTTTGTATTTTTGTGTCTTCCTCAGTTGTCATATCGTTATTACATTTTATTTACCCTTAAGTATTAATTATTCAAGTTTTATACTTGAGTTTTGAATGTCTGTATTTAGTCATACACTTGGTTTATTTGTTATATTTACACTTGAGATTTGACCATTCATATCTTATTCCTAGGTTGTTTATATTAGCATTTAAACTAAGTTTTCCATGCTTAGGGTATATATTGTTATTATGGTTGTTCATAACTATGATGCATAATATCACAAGATACAAAAATAGTCAGGCATATCGAGACTATCATATCAATATGATAGCAGTACTTCTCTGATATATCAAACTAGCAAAATACCCAAACACATCCCTGAATTCATGGGTAATAACCAAGAGTAAAAATGATTTATTATGTGTTTATACAAATATGCATCTCTAAATAAGCATACATATGAGTCATACAACATAATTAGATGATAACCAATAAGACAACATCTTATAAACATGGCATAAGCAATAAATGAAAGAGCATACATGAGCATAAACATCAACAATGTTAAGCATCCATAATGCTAATCAATGTAAATCAATGCTAAACCCAAGATAAATAAGATAATAACATGCCATTGTATATATATCATAGGAATATCATATACATGTACATCAGCCTCAAAGGACCCAAAATTGAATGTCAATGTATCTCAAATGTCATATACATAAAGGATATATACATATCACAATGGTGTCTCAAAATACATCAATATGTCGATATAATAAGTACAATGCCAAAATAATGCCACAGTTGTGCCAAAATGTCAAGATCCCTATGCTCAACTCTGACTTTATGTGTTCATGGGACTTGTGGCTAGAAGTGGCCCCAATGGCCCCGAAGGTCCAGGTGTGGTGGTCATGGCTGATAAATGAACTGACATGAGGCACCCATCACATGAGTCCTGGTCCAAGACTGACTAGATCCATTGACTGCCCTTTGTGTATCCCAAATCTCAAAAGAAGTAACCCATTGTCTTTTAGCATAGTCATCTCATAGGCTTACTGATAATAAGAAGCCTCATCCTTGGCCCAAAGGTAATCCCCAACCATCTGTGAGAATTTAACATGTGTAATGGCTCCCCAAGTCATATCTTGCTCTCACTTAACCCTATCAATAGTGGCCAAACCCTGATCTCTGTCACTAATGGCATGATCTCTCTCAGTCATAAGTTGGCCCTGTACTTGTACCATCTTATTTATCTCAACCTTCAACCAAGTGATCTCTAACTACAGTCGAAGCATGTCATCATCCCTCAAATCTAGGGTGCTCTACAAATTAGCTACCTGATGCTTTAAGCTTGTAATCTCTCTCACCTAGGTGATGATCTCCTACTCTAATAAGCTTACATCTCTACCCATTGATGTAGCTCTGCTAGAAGGCCCTACATGGCCTAGATCAACATGAGTCATTGTAACCACTATCAAGCTAGGATTAAGTACTATCAAATTTGGGCCATCATCCTTATCATCTCCATCTCCATCTCCATCCCCATCTCCCTTATTGTCTCCTCCATCAAATCCATTATCATTGTCATCACTAGATTCACCATCACTATTATACCAAGGGCTGCCACTATTGCTTGATGTCTCAACCTCCATCTCCTTAATGTCTATGAGCACCTGTCCCCCTCCCTGAGCTATAACTATCAGTCTCAAAGGGCATACCTATACCCACCAATGTATATAAGATGGAGTGACCCTTGCATTAGTTTCTCCTCTTACATAAGCCTAGTAAACCTATGGTACAATGATATAGCTCATAGTAGACTCTCTCTTCTAGATCATAGGAGTACCTAACTAAACTCCCATGTCACATGAGCAAACCATCTTAGTCCCTTAAGAACATCATGCATATAGCTAAATAGCCTAAGTACTTGATCAGGGCATTACTTCTCAATAATATGGGATATCTCCCAATCATAAAGCATCTGGTAGTCATGAAATCCATGTACCATCCATCCTAGAACCATTGTAGTTGGTATGCGAGGTACGACCTCTAAATAAAAAACTACAGAGTAAGGTCATTGAATATCTAATGATAGAATGGAATATCCCCCCATGATCCTACCCGCCCACTCCTGTCTGAGCCTAGTCATATACCAATGACTCCTCTAGGTCTTGTAATCTATGCATTCATACTAGTCATTCAAAGGAAATGTACTCCCAACCCCAGACCATTAAAAGAGTGAAAGCCCTAATGCTACATCCACCACAATATGTTATCATATGTGAATCTATTTAGAGTTGTGTTAAGATGGCTATCCCCCAAACAAAGTGTGTAGACTTGTCAAACACAATCCACACTACACTTCCAAAGCCCATATGAAAGTATCAACCACTCTTGTCAAGCAACAAGATGCTGCTAACAATGGCCATGAGAACAACTACTTTGCTATCAATAAGAGTTGGTGGTGATGTATCCCCAATAGGTAAATCATTTGGTGAAATGTTTGTATATGTCTCTATCATGTCTATATCAACCTTACCCTAAAATACGAGGATACCTTGATAGTTGACCAAGTCATCAAGAACTACCTATTGCTGTGTTAGTAGTGTCTAGAAAAATCTTTGTCCATCCATCAACAACTCGAGGATATACTAGGTATCCTAAAGTGTCATAATAGCCTCCCCAGTAGGTAGGTGTAATGTCAAAGTCTCGCTATGTCAGTGTTTAGCTAGTGTGTTCAAATATGCTTGATCTTCTTAAATGACTGGTATCCATGTCACATCGCGAAGGTCTAATGTCTGTAAAAGGCAATCATATCCTTTATCTAAACTTGAGGGGTATGAAAATAGTGTGAACATCATTCTTGATATGTAAGGACAGCTGGTGACTCCTGCAATCATAAAAAGTTAGTGTCAACCTAACTATATATAACTACCTAAGCCTAAGCCTAGCCTACTAAGCCTAATTGACCCTCTCCAAGAGGTTAGATGCTTGACAGGTCCCTAAACCAACTATTTTTGGCTTCTAAGGTGAAGCCATCATTTTCCCAAATGTCACCATTTAGGTTATATTGCACATTTTTAGGTGATATCACCATTTTCATTTTCACAAAAATGGTGACTTCACCTAAAAATGGATAAAATCATCATTTCAGTGATTTTCACCATATTTTAGCATTTTTGTTATTTCACCACTTTTTGACCTAAACCTAGTAATAAATGTAAGATATTAAGCATTAATGACAAAGTTGGAATTACATACTAGTGGTCCATCGTGGGGTGGTTGTATGTGTTCTCTCACATGCTTGGAAATGTGATGTTGATCTCCTCTATGGGATATTTTTCTCAGTTCACTGCACAAAAAACTAGAGCTCAAAAATTTTAATTCGCTGGTGTGAAAATGAAATATTTTTCACCCCAGGAATGAATATATAACCAAAAAATTGAATTTTTATCCCCCAAGGCCTATAATTCAATTTGTGCACTCTAAGAAGTGTATATTTCATGTCCATGGTGTATTTTGTATCATTTAATCTTACATGCCTTAATTTTCAGCCATATTATAACCAACCTATCTTTTTAGGCCTCCCTTGAGACCCGTTTAATAATATTATTTTTCTACCTATACCCCATGTTTGTTCAAACATGCATCTTTGAGCTCACATTTAGGTTAGAAATGTGTTTTTATCCTTTCCCACCTCATCATAAATATGTTTTACAAGTTTTTCGCATAAGCTACCCTTGCCAACTTGCCCCAATGTAATAAATTTATTTGTGATCGATTAATGATTTATCCTACCTTTCTAGGGCAAACATGCTTTAAATCATGCAATCTAAATGTTTAAATGATTATAACTGCCTTTGGGCAAATCATTCTTTTTTGACCAAGTTAATGGTTATAACCCCCTATGGGTGAATCATTATTTTTGCATCTTGTGCTAATGATTGTAATTGCCTTTGGACAAATCATTATTTCTCATGCTCCACTAGCCCCATCGAGGCAAATGTTTGTGTCACTTATTATAACTAACTTTGTGCAAATCAATGTTTCATATTCTTTACTAATTATAACTACCTTTGGGTAAACCAATATTCATCCCATTTCCCTACCAGGGTAAATATTCATGCCATTACTTATTATTTCCTTTCAAAAAGCCAATGAAACACCATTTGTATTGGTTATAACTGTCTTTGGGCAAATCAATGACTCCACCGACATTACTATTTATAACTGCCTTTCGGAAATTTAGTAATTTCACCCCCATTACGATTAGATCATGTCATTTTCTTCATTTTAAGGGAACATTCAATGACTCTATTTTGTTGCTCACTCCCTTGAAGGGGCACCAAAGGCTTAATGATCGCCCTTTGGGGCATGAACCATTTGGCTTAATGACTTTTGCATTATTTGAAAATACATTACTGTGCATGTGTCTCACAAGACCTTATCAAACAAGTGCAAATTATAGACACTCAATTTTGGCCACTTTCATGCCTAAACTGGGATTGAATTTAATTTCTAGCACATGATGTAATTTAAGTCTAAAAATTGCCTAAATACCTACATTCATCTATGTAAGGTATTTAATCGCTCAACAACATGGCGAGGCTTGCTTATTTGGGGTATTACCCTATATGCACCAATAACTTAGTTTGCTTTCAACCCTATCCAAATTATGACCTAGCAATTTGACGCTTTTGGCCAGTCAAGCTATTAATCGAAAATATTTAAAACAATTGTCAAAAGCCAAAAAATACTAAAAAAGTTTAATTAAATTATAGATCTTAATTAACTTTCCTAAATAAAAATTTCAAATCAAATTAATGAATTTCATTTATAAAAAAAAATTATCCAAATATGAAGTCAAAGGTCAAAGGAGCTAATAAATTGATTTATTGTTTCCTAAATATTCTTAAAATTATGAGTCAAAACCTCACAAATATCTAAAGTGAGTTGTCATGCCTCACAAATATCTAAAACTGAGTTGTCAAGATTTCATGAGTGCTTTGACCCAACCCAGGGTTAACCTAACTCAACCTAAGTTATTTTAGACTCAACCAAATTTAAAATTTAACCTAACCTCCCTAGGGTTAGAGTTAATTCTTAAAGCTATAAATACAAGTGCCCACACCATATGCCAACAAGATTTTATGTGTAAGGTTATTCTACAGGAATAACTTCAAGAAGACATTGAGTGTAGTGTTATAATGCCCATTTTATGCCAAGCTTCACACCAAGCCACAAGTGATCATTGGAGAAGTGCTACCACCATAGAGAAGTGTTGCTAGAAGACTCTAATTATCATAGTCTGAGCACAAACATTCTTATGCCAATAAGTAGACATCAAATTTGACAAAGGAGGTAAATTACTTGTGTTGCTTTTATCTCTATTTTATAATCTCATTTACTATGTTATGCTCTCCCTAGTTCTTAGGCAAAAGTGTTTAGTTCTAGTGTATTGTTATGTTTGTTTTTTTATCATTTATACTAACAAGGAACTAATCAATGTTTGTGTGCTCTTTGGATTCATTAAGATACACCTATTTCTAATATAATACATAATTTACCATATCCAAACATACATTATAGAAACAAATGTAAGCAACTAATGGTATGTTACCATGTGAAATAAGAATACCAAATACAAACCAACTAAAGAACCATGATACAAATTCCTAATTCTTAATTTAGACATCTAAAACACCTACACATGTACCTATTATTGATATTCAAAAGAAACCACAAAAAACTCAATAATGGGTTCCATGAACCCCTACTCCTATTACTCATAGTATCTCTCTTAGTCCATAGAATCCTATTTTACATATGCAAAGCATCATAGATACTACAGTGACAAATATTGCTCTTATACATTCTCCTCGATAATGTCGCAAGATTATTACACTAGGTTCATAGTGGGGAGATATGTATGACCATCCATTGTATGGAAACATAGGATCATCTTTCCCTTTCAAATATTCAAAAAATTATCACAAAAAGAAAAAAACATTCAAAACTCCAAAAACATTTTTGACACTTACATGTTCTATTATCTCCTTAGCATCTATGTGTTAGTTTCACATTGATAGATAACATACTTAGTTACTCTTACAACCATGTGTGTGTCATACTTTTACTTAAGTATGATACAAGCACACAAAAATACATGACACATTCATATTATTAATGTTGGGATTTCTCTCTACTCATCTCATATGGACATTGGAGGCATTTTATTCTTTGATCTCGATAAACATGAGTTATATGATTTGATGATCACTCTATATTATCATGTTTGAGCTTATGCATGCACTTACACATGCCTTTATCTATGATTATATCTTACACAAAATACTTAATATGCTATAAACTTGACATATTTTTATTGACACAATGGATCCATGGGCTACTATGAAATCTTTATGCCAGTTACTTGTGCTTTACTTTATGCACTTCCTTGAGTGTCTTTCCTTTCTATTGTATTCCTTGTTCGAGCATTTGAATATGCTTCTTTTCTTGCGGCCCCTATGCCTATGTACGTTTTCATTGATAGTTGAATATGTCATTATTTTTTGTATGGACATTTGAATATGTCATATTTACCTTTATGGACATTAAACAAAGTCATGTCCCTTTGATTGTGCAACATTTGAGAATGCCCCTTATTTGTCGTCTCCTAAGACAATTACATTTTGACTTACTTTTGAGTGATCTTGTGTGTGTGCTTATTTGTTTGTTGAGCTTGTAATGTTACTATTTAGATGTTACCATGATATTTATCATGCATCTTAGACCTATATATGATCACATTGGTTTTATGTGCTTCACATATGCATTTGCCTAGACATGTTCCTTCTATATGTTTTATGGTTGCATTCACATATAATACAATTGTCTCATCCTTTTGATGTCAGGTAACTACAGGTTCCTATCTTTCTTTCACCTCAAAAAGGGGGAATATTAGTGGGGTCATGTCATAGAGGTATGTTCCCCACACTTAGTACAATTTTTAGATTTAGTGGGGGCATGTTTTGGAGGCATCTTCTCCACATTCATTAAGTATATGATACTTATATCAGTTTTTAGATTCAATGGGGGCATGCTTTGAAAGCATGTTTTCCACACTCATACAATATACAATACTTATATCAGTTTCTAGATTCAGTGGGGGCGTGCTTTGGAAGCATGCTTTCCACAATCATTTAGTATATGGTACTTATATTAGTTTTTCAAATTCAGTGGGGGCATGCTTTAGAAGCATGATCTCCACACTCATTCAAAATATGGTACTTATATCACTTTTCAAATTCAGTGGGGGAATGTCATATGGGCATGGCTTCCATAAATTCACAGTTCCCAAATTTAATGGGGGCATGCTTTAGAAACATGTTATCCACACCTATTTGGTATTTAACATTCCTGGTTTACAGTGGGGGTATGTTTTGGAAAACATGTCCTCCACATTGTTACTTATATCAAATTTCTCCATACATTGTGGGGGCATGATCTGGAAGCATGTTATCCACACATAATTTCTAAATTGGCAAAAACCTACATAGTATATAATTTAGATTCATAGTTGGGGCAAAAATCTATATATTTATACTATTTGCTATACACAGTTTCAGCATGAGACATATTTAAGGTACATATGCTATGCAACGTGTGCCTAATGTTTCAAATTCCAAATCAATTTCAAATTCCAATTTTTTTTTATGGAATGTTACCATAACATAAATATTTTTATGTACTCATACCCTGACATATTGATACCCTGATCGAGTATTCATAGACTGTATTGAGCCTTACTCATCTGCAGTAGTTGGTTATTATTTTTGGTGTGATTGGAGGGATTAAATCATTTGATCTCATCAAGTTTATGGGTGAACTTGATTACATCACTCACCCTATACTAAGATATACATATCCATATCTTTTGTACTCAAGTTGTGCTCTTCGAGAAATGATACTTTTGATGGCTAAAGCACCACTCTTCCTATTTTGGCTTAGGGGAATGATCACCTCTGAACCCTCCCTACTCTAGGTACAACACCACCATGGTGAAACACACTTTACCACTTATAGTCTCACTCATCTTCCTGGTAAAAAAATTGATGAGGTTGTAAACCCCCTATCTACTTCCCCAGTTTCCAGCACTCTAAAACCATTTACTACATGACACGTGCATGTGTATTTTATCCATGCTAGTTTCTATTATTTTTTTCAAATTCCATATTATATGCACTGATTATACACTATGACATGATTTTGGTTACAGGTCAGTCCTCAAAAAAAGCACTCAAATTCAACTCAAGCAAAGATAAGGTGTGCATACACACCCATGTACTTATTCATTTCCTTTAAACTAGCAATTTCATTACTATATTAAAGGGATGGGTGGTAAATGTAGATGATTTTTTGTGAGTATATAACACCTTAGTCTTGTACACTTGGAAAACTCATATCTTGGTTGTTCCTCTTACTTATACACTTTCCTTACTTCTATAAGCCTCACATATGCTTTATCTTGTGCTCTTTGGCTCAACTCTTAGTATGACCATTCTTATATTGATAACACATACATTCTATCTTGCCTAGAATGCTTAAAATGTACTTATCTTACACCTCTACAAGTTTTGAGCATGTACCTATTTTTTAGTACCTAAACATTAATGTTTGGGGTAGATTGTAGGGTCAACGCTACTATCTTGCTCCAATACAAGTGTCTAGTGCCCTAAAGTCATCTAATTTACAAATGAAATATATTCCAATGGCTAGCATAAGTGCTTTAATGCAAGTTATAACTCAAAAGGGATTGGTATAAATATAAGATCAACCCTCATTCATTCCTCTCCTAGCAATCAAACTAAGTAGCATTCAAAAGAGCAATTAATTGATCAAAAGCTTCCCTATTTATTCTTATTTTCCTACCAGCCATAGGGATTGCACATAGATAGGTATGAATTACTAAAGGAGCAGCTCAAGAGCTTGATTTGCCAAGTTATAAACTAGGTCACTATTGTACTTGTTTTACACATGTTTTATGATTCACACACAAGTCAACATGTAGGGGAGAACTACATCTGTTTGAGGCCCTATTCAGAGTATTGGTTATGTAGGCAACATCCTTTAATATAGGTATTATTGGGGTCAGCTCGACACTATGTTCCCACCAACCCATTTTTCTCAGGGCATCATTTAAGGGTAAAGAAGAGTGCACCTTGCTTTTGATCAATAAATTACTTGTATGTTTCTTTTATGAATCACAAAGCATTAAAACAACTATCAAATTAGTGAGGTTGTATGATACTATCGAGTCCAACCTAAAAACTTGGCAAGATTGAGTGATTTGATCACCTCAACCATAGCAAAAGGTAAACCAACTACTAGAGTATATTGGCTCAATATAGTTCATAAAAGTCCAACTTATGTGTGGTGACAATCCCTGAGAATGTTAAGACATGTGAAACTAATTTGGATTTTGTAATATCAGGCACAGATTGCATAACATATCCATCTTAGATATGTCTCATGCTAAAATTGTGTTTAATAGTGGTACCAATATATAGATTTCTACCACAACTGTGAATTTGAATCATATAACTGTGTGCTTTGGCCAATTCAAAAAACTATGTAAGTGTGGATAACATGTTTTCAAATCATGCCCCCACTATAATCTAGAGATGTTGAATATTGAATAGGTGTGGAAAATATGCCCCCATTGAATCTGAAAATTGATACAAGTACGATATATAAAATGAGTATGGAGAACATGCTTCTAAAGCATGCCCCCACTAAATCTAAAATTTGTGAATGTGTGGAATCCATGCCCATATAACATGCCCCCACTAATATGCCCCCTCTTTGAGGTGAGGGAAAGATAGGAACTAGTGATTACCTCACCTCAAAAGGATAAGAGAACTATATGATATGTGAATGTAACCATGTAACATATAGAAGGAACATGTATAGGTAGATAGAACATTGAAGCACATAGAAGCAATGTGATCACACAAAGGCTTAAGATGCATGATAAGGATCATGGTAATATATAAATAATAATACTAAAGATCAACAAGCAAACAAACACACACATAAGATCACTCAAAATCAATTCAAAAGATAATGGTTCAAGGAGACTACAAATAAAGGGCATGTTCAAATGCCACAAATCGAAGGGACATGACTTAGTCAAATGTCCACAAAAGCAAGTGTGACATATTCAAATGTCCATATAACAAATAATTACATATGAAAATGTTCATCAAAGTATGCATAGGCATAGGGGCTACAAGCAAAGGAGCATAATTATCAAACAAGGAATACAATACCAAGGCAAAACAATCAAGGAAGTGCATAAAGTAAAGTATACACAACCAATATAAACACGTCATAGTAGCCCATGGATCAAACGTGTTAGCAAAAAATATTAGGTACATAGCATATCAAGTACCCTATGTACGATATAATCATGAATAAAGGCATGTGTAAGTACGTATATGAGCTCAAAACATGATAATGTAGAGTGACCGTAAAATGATATAACCCATGAGTATCATGATCATAAAGGTGGATGTCCCCAATGTCCTTATGACACAAGTAGAGGAAAGACCCAACATCCAAAATAGGAATAGATTATGTATCTATGTATGCATGTATCACACTCACTTAGAAGTGTGACACATATGTGTATGTAGGAGTAACTGATATGTCATCCATTAACATGGAACTATACATAGATGCCAACGAGTCCATAGAAGATGTAGGTGCCGAACATATTTTTGGATTTTTGAATGTCTTTTTGTTTTCTTTGGTGTTTTAAAATGTTTGAAGAGACTACCATATGATCCCATCTAATTAATGAGAATCATCTAGGAGTGGTGTAAGTGTAACCTTTTTGGAACAAGATGTGTTATATGTGTGCGTAGTAGTAGGGAATGTATCACAATATTTTTGGGAATTTGTCCTTAGTATATGTGGTTTGCATTTATTTGTATTTGGTTTCTCATATGCTATTGATGTATTCAATCAATAGTTACCAGGTATTGTAGGTATGAATATATCATATGGTAAGTTATCAAGTGGATCAGAACATGGTTTGCTAAGTGGTTCATCTGTAGATTATGCATCGTCTATATGAGGATTGAGAGTAGAATTATTTTGATATGAGGAAGGGTTTGTAGTTTCCCCCTTTGTAACCACATTTACAACTTTAGATTTGTTAAGTGTTTCTTATTTTGTGACCTTTATTGTTATAAATCCTATTTTGAACACTTGATGTGCCCATTGCTCTTTTTGTAACGGTGCCTTTTCAATTTATGCTTTATTCATTGATTTGTTCTCATTTATATGTTATCGTTGTTTTGCATTGGCCAAATGGATCTTTGAATCATTTGTATTAGTATTGCCAATATAGCCATAACCTTGATGGTCATTTTGGTCATATGTGGAAATAGGATGAGCGATGCCTTGGGAATGTTTTCCCAACCGTTGACCATTATAACTAAAGTTTTGAAAATATTTCATTCCAAAACCACATTGTTTGGAAAACCAAGTATCATTATTGAGAAGCAAATTTGTATCCATTTCCTGATTTGATTTTTCTTTTTGAACCTTTTCTTGCTTTAAGCTTAAGATTTGCGACAGTGTTTGCTATAAATTTTTTTTAGCAACCACATTTGTTGCTTTAGTACTTATGTTTTAGGAGAGGTACTCATAATGTGAGTGGGTTTCTTGAGTGGTGTATCAATTATAGGATTACCACTATCTTTGAGACTTTGTATTTGGTTCTTCAATGCAAAATAATAATCGGTATGATGCCCATGAATTGTATGATATGCATAATAGTACTTGGATCTCCTTATGGGATGTAGAGGAGGTAATTTGATCACCATGTTTAAAATCATTTCTTTTAAGATCTCACTTGGACTCTTAATATCATTTTTGTCACTTTTGGAATCACTCATTTTGGATGTATTATGTTTTAGCTTTGTATTTGGATAAGAAACCTTGTTTGGAATAGTGGTAGATGAGGATGCAAACACACAATTAACACTACCATGTGTTGGATTTTGCATGTATGCAATCTGATTTTGCAACTCTTTTATTAAATTGCTTATACTGGTGATATGATCTTTTAGGGGTTCACAAGCACAAACCCTAGGTATTTGAGATTGATTACCTTTATTTGAAACTATGGGGTTGGACACCTTACCCTTTGGATAAGTGATAACTTGGACCTAGTTAGAGGGATGAGATTTATCACCCTCCTTAAGGTTAAGAGGATTAAGAGGTTCCTTTGTATCCTTTTTAAATGTTATGAAAATTGATATGAAAACAGGTTAAGAAAGATTCGCAAATGCCAGAGAGCAATCCATCACGATATAATAAGGATATAACAATTTTAGGTATTGGTTGAGTTTTTTTAAAAACCAAGATAGATTTTTTATAAAAATAGGGAATGAGACGAACCCAAAAAAATAGGGAAACAAAAGTATATGGACGACATGTAGATCTAAATTTATTAAAAAATAGTAAATTTCTAAAATTGACAAATTCATACAATATTTTAGTAAACAAAAAGAGGGTTTTAAATATATAAGCATAATAATAAAAAACCTGTAAGGATTTTCCAATTTGAGCTATTATGAATCATAAATTGGCTAAACAATGTAGAATGTTTATAGGCAAAACCCTAAAATATTCCAAATCAAGAATCAATAATTGTGATAAATCATGAATATTTTTTAGAGATCTTAGAGAGGTTTTTGAATAAAAACTATTTATTGATGAAACTCATAAATTAATTTCAACATAAGTATACCATTCACCTTGTATGCCAATATTTACTAAACATAGTACACTGTAAAAAATAAAAAAATCCATACCAAATTTTGGTGAATAAAAATATGTCTTTGAATATACCAACATAATTAGAAAATAACTCTAAGGAATTTTAAAATGGATCTATTTAGAGACTGATATGTGCCAATCAAGGAAGAAGTCACTTGTAAGCATATGCACATGAATTCCTTGTGACCAGAGGAGGGGAAAACCCTAGGGTAAAGCTTCAAATCTGAAAATACATCACAACCAATTAAAACCCTAGGAGGATTGGAATCCCTAGATCAATTTTTTTTTTGTATTCACATGGATTGGGTTCACCAAATGTTTAACCCTAAATTAGATTGAGGAAACATAAATTGGGTAGATAAGGTTAAGAATATATAAATGACAATACACAAGGGTGATAATCAGATCTATAGTCAGCCAATTAAATGTTAAGTTTAGATGTAAACATACATTGATATTTTTATGCCAAGTATAGGTTAAATATAAAAAGTAAAATTAAGTTATGCATGAAAATAACAAAGAAGTAAAATACTTAGATGGTTCTGATGCTAACACATTGTTGGATATGGAACTGTTGGAAAGCAGGTGGGAAGGAGATTCTATAACGGTCATCAAATTTTGGATATGATGCTTCTAGAGCTCTAGACACTAATTTCAGCGTAAGACAATTACATTGATGCTACTATTTGGGTTCAATACAAGTGTCTTGTATATAATACTTACTAAAAAGGGATGTTACCACTTGTATGATTATGAGTTTGACTTCACCTTCAATCTTGTGTATTCAATTATGGGTCATGGACTATCGCTCCTCATGAATTTTCAAAACCCTAGTTCTTCATCTTCATTGTGACCTTAGGAAAAAATAGGTTAATGGGCAGACAGTGTCGAGTTGACCCAAAAGACCCCTCTATTAGTGAGTACTGCCCACATAACTAATACTATAAAGAGGGCCTCATATTGATGTAGTTATCCCCTACGTGTTGGCTTTTGTGTGTATCATACAATATGTGCAAATCAAGTATAATAGTAACCTAACTTATAAATTGGCAAATTGGGCTCTTGGGTCGCTCCTTAGTACTTCAAACTTGTGTATGTGTTTTTCCTATGATTGATATGAGAATTGTTGGGGATCAACCAACAATTTGATTACACTTATGAAAGCAATAAACGCAGAATTAAATCAGAATGATAAGTAACTAGAATCAGATAATAACAAAGAACAAGAGATACAAGAAACCACCCTGAAAACTTGTATTAAACTCTTTACAGAAGGAATACAATTGAAAAAACTTCTTTTCTTCCACACCTCTCTTAGATGTACAGATCTCTCTCTAGATCTCTTTCCCTCAAGAGCTCTCTCTCTCAAGTACAATCAACTCCAACAACCTAGATTGATTCACATATACAATTATGTACTATTCTTTCAACATTCATTACAAATCCACTACAATAAGCTAAGAAGATCTATCCTATTATATAATAATTAGGAAACTTGAGCATGCATTTACAACCAATAGTTATGCCTTTTAAACAAGGGCTCTAAAACAGTCTTACTAATAATAGAGACGCGGACTTAAGACTATGACTTAATCCTAACATGCAAACACTCGGTTCTGTCCACAAAAATAGCTTTCTAGATGCACAGGTAACCGACGCTGGTTCCTGCCTGTTTGCCTATGACCGATGTCGACCGATTCCTACCGACGCAGGCATCTCTTGAACTGCTCCTGACCAATGTCGGTCGCTCCTGACCGATGCCGGTGACTATGTAAACCTGCAACTACCAAATCTGCTCACTTGGTGAAGCTTTTAGGCTCCACACCTTAACAATCTCCCACTTGGAGATAAACAGCTGCACCAGTACCTGTACAGCAACATCTTCTAGCTCCTCCATCTTCAACTCAATCATGAAGACCAACAGAAGTTGAATGAAGATTCAACTTCTCCTTTGTAACTAGCTTGGTTAACATATCAACAGGATTCTTATCTGTATGGATCTTTTCCAGCTTCAACTCACCATCCTCCAATACCTGTCTTATGAAGTGATACCTAAGCTGTATGTGCTTGGTTCTTGAGTGAAACGCTGAATTCTTAGCCAAATGAATTGCACTCTGACTATCACTGTATAATCTGTAACTCTCTTGCTCCTTTCCAAGCTCTTCCATGAACCGTGTCATCCATATCATCTCTTTGCTAGCCTCTGCGACTACAATATACTCTGCTTCTGTAGTTGACAAGGCAACAACCTTCTGCAACTTTGATATCCAGCTAACCGCCATTCCACCAACAGTGAAAACATAACCTGTGGTGCTTCTCTAGCCATCCAAATCACTTGCCATATCTGAATCTACATAACCATGTAGAGAAGTATCTAAACCCTCATAGCACAAATGCCTACTGCTGGTTCCTCTCAGATATCTAAGGATCCACTGAACTGCTTTCTAGTGTTCCTTTCCTGGATTGGCCATATACTTACTTACAACTCCCACTGCTTGGGCAATATCCGGTTTAGTACATACCATTGCATACATTAAACTCCCTACTGCGGAAGAATATGGAACTCTACTCATGTACTCTACCTCATCATGTGAATTAGGACATTGTTCTTTACTCAACTTAAAATGTCCAACCAAAGGTGTGCTTACCAATTTTGCATCCTGCATATTGAACCGTTTCAACACCTTGTTCACATAATCATCTTGAGACAAAATCAACTTGTGATTTTTCCTGTCTCTCTTAATGCTCATGCCAAGGATTTTCTTTGCTGCTCCCAAATCTTTCATGGAAAATGTTTGAGCTAATTTCACCTTAAGCTCAAAGATATCCTGCATGTGTGATCCTGCAACTAGCATATCATCTACATACAACAACGGAATAATATATCTACCATTATCCAATCTCTTAAAATATATACAATGGTCAGATTGACACCTACTGTAGCCATGCTCAGTCATAAACCTGTAAAATCTCAAATACCACTGTCTAGGAGCTTGCTTGACGCCATACAAGCTTTTCTTCAATCTGCACACTAACTTCTCCTTACCTTTGACCTCAAATCCTTCCGGCTGATCCATATATATTTCTTCATCCAAATCTCCATGAAGAAACGTTGTCTTAACATCAAGCTGCTCAAGATGCAAATCCTCAATAGCAACTAAAGACAATATAGTCCATATAGAAGTCATTTTAACAACAAGAGAAAAGATCTCACCAAAATCAATACCTGGCTTTTGTGCAAATCCTTTCACTACCAACCTGGCCTTATATCTCATATGTCCGTTCTCACCTTCCTTCAATCTGTAGGTCCATCTGTTCTTCAGTGTCTTCTTACCAGCTGGCAACTCAACCAAATCCCATGTTTGGTTCTCTTTCAAGGACTCCATCTACTCAACCATGCCACGCTCCCACTGATTCTTGGATTCCACCTGTATTGCTTCTTGAAAACTCTCTAGTTCTCCACCATCAGTAAGAAATAAATAGAATAATGAAGGGAAATATCAAATTAGAGGTTTACTTACCCTTTTTGACCTCCTGATGGGCGTCTGAGACTCTTCCACAACATGTTGTCCACACAAATTCTCTGACAGTGATCGACCTCAATCACTTCCAGGCCTGTAACTGATCGACATCGGTTCTGCCTGACCGACGTCAGTTCCTGTCCTACCGACGTCGATCACTATCTGATCGACATCAATTTCTATTCTGCCAACGTCGGTTCCTTCTTGGCTGACGTCGGTCTCTATGTTTTCCTTTATGTGATTAATTTTTCCCACGAGCTCGTTTTGGACCGTCACCTCGTCCAATTCTCCATTGCTCTGCCCAGATTGATTCAGCTTCTTTAGCTGATCACTATACATCACTTTTTCATTGAAAATAACATCACGGCTCCTAATTATCTTATTAGTTCCTAGATTCCAAACCCTGAATCCGAAATCATCAGAGCCATAGCCAATAAATTTGCACCTCATAGACTTAGCATCCAACTTCTTTCTATTTTCCTTATCAACGTGCACAAAGGCTTCACAACCAAAAACTTTGAGAAATGAGAGATCTACCTTTTTACCTGTCCATGCCTCTTCTGGAATTCTACCATCCAGAGCTATAGAGGGTCCTTTGTTAATCAGGTACACTGCAGTGTCAACAGCTCTACCCAAAACTCTAAGGGCAAACCAACATGTAATCTCATACACCTTACACGCTCCATGATTATTCTGTTCATCCTTTCAGCAACTCCATTTTGCTGAGGTGTCCTTGGAACCGTCCTTTGCCTGTGGATTCCATGCATATAACAATACCAATTAAACTTATAGCTGTAGAACTCACCACCATTGTTAGATCTCAAGCACTTCAATCTTTTGCCTGTTTCATTCTCAACCATAGCTTTCCAAATCTTTAAAGTGTCAAATACATCAGATTTCTTCTTAATACAATAGACCCATACCTTTCTTGTAGCATCATCTATGAACAAAACATAATACTGTGATCCTCCAATAGAAACAACTTGAGCCGGTCCCCACACGTCTGTGTGAACAAGCTGCAATTTATGCTTCTTCTTTGTTGACCCAGTCTTGAGAAAACTCACTCTCTTCTGTTTTCCAAAAACACAGTGCTCACAAAAATCTAGATCTATGCTTTTCAAATCTGAAAGCTTACCTTTTGACTTAAGAATAGACATTCCCTTCTCACTCATGTGGCCAAGCCTTGAGTGCCACAATTTTGCATCCACATCTGAAGTAAATAATACAGAAAGAGAATTATTAGTAACACAATTACATAAATAGAGAGTACCTACTCTCTTACCTCTGGCCAAAACAAGTGCACCCTTGGTCACCTTCCAAGATTTAGCTGTGAGAGTTACTGTACAACCCTCGTCCCCTAACTTTCCTACAGAAATCAAATTCCTCTTCAAGCTAGGAACATGCATAACATCTCTCAACACCCATGTGTTGTCATTCTGCATTTTTAGCTGCACTTTTCCTTTGCCAATAATTTTACAAGGCTCATCATCCCCTAAATACACTATTCCAAAATCTCCATGGATATAGTCACTAAAATATTCTCTATTAGGGGTAGCATGAAAAGATGCACCAGAATCTAAAACCCAAGATTCTATATTATTGTGCAAAGAGAATATTCAAGCATCTTGTGCAATACCTGCAACCTTTGCTTCTTCTTTTCCTTCATACTGATTGTCTTCCTTAGGCTTTGACCAGCAATCTCTGTTTATGTGCCCTATCTTTCCACAATTCCAGCATTGTGGCTTCCTGCCATTTCTGGATTTGGATCTACCTCTCACCTTTGACTCAGACCTTGATCTCCCTTTCTTGCTCTTCTCTTTTTGCCTTCCCCTGCTCTCAAAACTTAAAGCATTCCCTGATGTTTCCTCTGTGCTTTTCATGCGAATTTTTTCATTCAAGATTACACTAACAACATCCTCTACTTTTAAAATATTTGAAGCAAATGCAGTATTACTAACTGCCATTACCAAGCTATGCCAGCTTTCAGGTAAAGAACATAATATTAAAACAACTTTAATTTCATCATCAAACACTATATTGACTGAACTTAATTGATTTACAATTCCATGGAAATCATTCAGATAATTAGATACAGATCCACCTTCCTGCATACGCAAATTAAATAATTTCTTCATAAGATATACCTTATTTGAAGCTGAGGGTTTTTCATATAAATTTGCTAAAGTAGTCATCAACTCTACCGTTGTCTTTGCCTGTGATAAATTAGATATCACAGTAGATGCTAGACTCAGTCTTATAGACCCCAGAGCCTTTCTATCAAGAACTTCCCATTCTTCATCATCCATGTCTGTGGGCTTCTTTGGAATCCCACCTAACGGTAAGTATAGATCTTTCTAATACAGATAATCCTCTATCTGCATTCTCCAATGTTGATAATTTTTGCCATTAAACTTTTCCATTCTCAGTTTATTTTCTTCTGCCATTGCTTCTCCCACTCAAACATAAATCCCTACAGAAACCCCTGTGAGTAACCTGTAATCAATACACACTACACAGATCTGAACCACCTGTTAGTGAACCTGAGCTCTGATACCACTTGTTGGATATCAAGCTCTGAACCTACAACCAAGGCTCTAATACCACTTGTTGGGGATCAACCAACAATTTGATTACACTTATGAAAATAATAAATGTGGAATTAAATCAGAATGATAAGTAACTAGAATCAGATAATAGCAAAGAACAAGAGATACAAGAAACCACCCTAAAAACTTGTATTAAACTCTTTACAGAAGGAATACAATTGAAGAAACTTCTTTTCTTCCACACCTCTCTCAGATGTACAGATCTCTCTCTAGATCTCTTTCCCTCAAGAGCTCTCTCTCTCAAGTACAATCAACTCCAACAACCTAGATTGATTCACATATACAATTATGTACTATTCTTTCAACATTCATTACAAATCCACTACAATAAGCTAAGAAGATCTATCCTATTATATAATAATTAAGAAACTTGAGCATGCATTTACAACCAATAGTTATGCCTCTTAAACAAGGGCTCTAAAACAGTCTTACTAATAATAGAGATGTGAACTTAAGACTATGACTTAATCCTAACATGCAAACACTCGGTTTTGTCCATGAAAATAGCTTTCTAGACGCACAGGTAACTGATGCCGGTTCTTGCCTGTTTGCTTATGACCGACATCGGCCTATTCTTACCGACGCCGGCATCTCTTGAACTGCTCCTGACCGACGCCGGTGACTGTGTAAACCTGCAACTACCAAATCTACTCACTTGGTGAAGCTTTTAGGCTCCACACCTTAACAAGAATAAGAGAAAATAGGAAAGATTTGCTTTATTGAGGGCTTGATTGAATGCTTTTGATAGGTTGCCCTGGTCTGTGTTAGGTGAGGAATGAATGAGGGTTGATCTTGTATTTATATCAATCACTTTGGATAAGTAACTCACATTAAAACACTCAGGTCAACCATTAGGATACATTTTATTTACAAATTAAATGACTTTAGGGCACTGGACACTTACGTCAAGTCAGAACACCAATGTTGATGTTAGTGTTTATTCTAGATGTTAGTGTCCAAGGATCATGAAAGTAGGTACACATTCAAAACTTATATATATGGAAGATAAGTACATTTTAAGCATTTTGGGCAAGCTAAAAGTCTCGAGTCATAACATAAGACTGGGTAGACTAAAAGATATAGGCCAAGGGGCATAATATAGAGTAGATGTGAGACTTGCAAAAGCAAGAAAGGTCAAGAATTGAGAAGAACAATCAAGGTCTAAGTCTGCCAAGTTTACAAGACTGAGGTGCTATATAATCCATAAATATCATCCATAATAGGTCATACCCATATTTTACTTAGAAAGTACTTCCAAACAACAATGCTTCATTTGGATAAGGGTGTTGGTAGGTCGTGTCCATAACAATGTGTTGTTATCCTAACACGCAGAAAATAATGGTTTCTAATTTTCTCAAAATTTCACTTAGTCTACAGATCAATTACAATATTATTTAAAAATAGGTCTCAGG
Source organism: Torreya grandis (assembly GCA_037957365.1). NCBI lineage: Eukaryota > Viridiplantae > Streptophyta > Pinopsida > Cupressales > Taxaceae > Torreya > Torreya grandis. The sequence continues at coordinate 167,426 of JARHVA010000871.1, forward strand.
GTTTTACATATGTTTATCGTAGGTTTTGCTTAGTTTGGGGGCATCATGTGTTGTATGTGTTTCAGGTTATCACATAGGTTTTTGCTTAGAATGTTGATATTATTTGGTTATAAAATATATATTCACCCACATATTATATTGGGGACATGTGCATGACACATGACCATCTCCTTACTCAGTTTTGCACCAACTTCACATATGGAACGACAATCCATGCCATTTTCCACATTATATACACCAGACTCAAATCATACTATTTTGCACTAGTTTTCCACCAGAAATGAGTCTTATTCCATATGCAACAATTGATTCACCTTTTTGCACCAAAAAAATATAGTAGAATTCATACAGGGATTCCAATCTAATCCACTATTTTGAGTGTGCAATGATGAAGTCAAGGCCAACTTGAGTTTTTAAGCACATCTCTTTTCAATGAGTATTGGGGCATGCACAATCCAATCCAATTTAATCAACTAAAAATAAATCTCTAAGGATCCTACCCTCTATAGTCACCAGTTTTGCACCAGAAAACAACAATAAGGTGTAATTGTTCCTTGTTATTAGATCTATAAGTTTTCTTGTCCATATTTCTTTATATTTATCTTAATTGGGGATTGATTTAATACATATTTCATTGTAAGTTTTGCGTAAGTCACCCTTTATTATGCAACCTACATTTAATATTATTCTTCGTATGTAAGTTCAAGTATAACTCTTTTCTTTTTACTCTATTACTTTCACTTTGTTGCATTATTAGAATAAAAGGGGGTAAATGTAGACACATAAATTAACATTTAATGCTGAAGCCATGCACTTATGACCATGTTCTCAAACACACTTACCTTAGGCCAATTCTATGGTCCTTGACTACCTTTCTTTCACTTCTATGCATATGAGCCTTACTCTTACATAAATTCTTATCTCGATATTCCTATTTCACATTCTAGGTAGCCTAAGCTCATCTCTAGATTGATCCACACCTCTATCTTAGTTGTCTCTGCTCCTTAGACAAGGCCACTCTTTTAGGACTATCCCACTCACCAGTACCATCTAAATCTATCGGTTGTGTCCTTCCTCAAAACAATGACTCTTTGCTCAAATTCAAATTTACCTAATGGGTCATCCCACACATTTCATGAGCCCCATATGAAGGAATTCCCAAATTATCACTATAAAAGCACATTTTCCATTCATTTACCCCTTGGATGGTGAGAGGCCAAGACCATTTTGCAAAGCACTACAATACTTATTGCACATTAAGAGTGAATTCCATATTTCTCCCAAATCTAAGTACATACAACCCTAGTAGCCCTGAGTTAAGTCTGCATACACCTCTGAGCTTCGAAGTGCAATAATCACACCAAGATTGCACCAACATCTAGCATTACACCATTCTTTTACACACATTATCATAGCATGGGAGAACTACACGGATTTGGATTCCTTTTTAAAGTATTAATATGTAGGCAACGTTTAACACAGGGGTGTTGTCATCTAATAGCTTCAATTATTAACCCCCTTTTTTTAAACCTTTTCTCATTCATGGTCTATTGAGGTAGGGTTACAAGTGAAATATAAGGTACACATGTTTTCATAGTGAATTGAGATACCTAGATCACACATATAGAGCTTACAGGTCACATCGTATAAGTCAATTTTCACATAAAGATAAAAAACCTAACCAACATCATCACTCCCTATGGACAACAACACGATGTGGCTAAATCTAAAAAGTGTGACCTCATCCAGAGATATAACAAAACCTTGTTCTCAATTCACAATCATCTCACGCAGTCACATATTCAGATCTACAATCCTAGTCTTAGTCACACGTTCTTATTTTCTAGCTAAGTATTTTCCTTCTTACATTTTCCCCTTTTAGCATCTTTCCATATTTAACAAAGTTTCAAATCAATTTGTATCATTTATTGCATATCTGTAACATTCTAATTTTATGTAGAAGTTTGTCTTAATTAGGTAATTGATTTCTACTTACACATTTTGATAAAACATAAATCTATCTAGCCAATGTTTTTTCAAAAATAATAAGTTTCATCTTATTATATGATGTTTTTTTGGACCTTATTTATTGTTATTCATTGTGTTCATTTAATACTTTTACGTTCTTCTTCAATTTAGTTTAGCTTAGTTTCAACTCTAGATATATATTTTCATTGTTAATTCTTAACGACGGTCACTGAATCTCACAACATTTAAGGTACATCTCTAAATCTTACATACCACATCATTTTATCTAATGTCATAATTAATCAAGTTAATTATTATTTTATGCATGTGATTTAACTAGCTTGAATATTTATGAAAATTAATATTTCAATTTAATGTAAATTCATTTATTTATGAAACAATTAACTTCCAGTGACTTATACAAATGAATTTAAGCAATTGATAAACCTTTAAACATATTTTTTTAATTATACATTCATTTTGTTCGGTTAAGAGTTCCCTTTAACAATTTAATATGTTCTTTTAACAATTTAATACGTCATTTCAATGTGTCTAAGGTGATGTCAACTTGACCCATCTAATGATCATTGATCACTTTCAAGATTTGACGATGAAAAACATATATATTTTTTATGTATTATTGTATTATATTTTTGAAATTTATTTGACTTTATTTTGGGTAATCATTTCACTAGCAAAGGGTTTTATAGGGTATATTGGGAATTATGTTATCTTCTTTAGGAGGTAGGAGGTATGGGTTTGATTGACATTTCTTATCAAAACTTGGCTCTTTGTGTCAAATGGATTATCTTTGCCATTGAAGGAAATGAACCTTGGAAGGTCTTAATCCATCATGTTGTATTTCTCATGGCACCCCTCATGGACACTCAACGTAGAAAGGCTCAAGTTTTGCTAAGGTTCTTACCCTTACAACCCTTGTGAGAATTGTGGGGGTCCTCTATGATTAAAAGTATATAGAAAGCTTGGGAAAAAGTTAAACCTTGGTTGTTATGGAATGGTTCGGGTTTTTGAGATGGTCTTTCTATCAACCAGAATTGTATTTGTGTCAGGATCTTGCTCCAACAATAGAGCACATATGATTACTTCTTGTATTAGCAACTAAACACGGAATTTAACCAGAATCAATAAGTAACTAGAAATATGAAACAACACAGGAATATGAGAGACAATACACAATTGTATTAATAATCACTCAGAAGAATATACAATAAAGAAGATGCCACTTCTTCTTCCACCTCAAAGGCTCGCCACACCTCAAGACCTTCTTCCCTCTCTCTCTCGGTCCCAACAATCAACTCCAATATAGAATTGATGTTCACCTTTCCAATCAGTTAGTAACACGTTGCCAGTACACCAAGTACACAACCGTACTCCAAGTAGATCTCCTGCTCTCTGCTGCTACCTGCAAATCACTAGACCTTACTCACCATTGTAGATCTCCAAAAGAAGCCATGCTCACCTGCTGACCAAGATCATACAAATACGAAGAACCCTTCTGATTCTCCAAACCAACACCCACCTTGGTACTGTGGCACTAGGAGGAACACACCATTGCTCTCTTCTCTCAGAAGGAGCTTATTTGCTCTCTTACTCTCTAGCTACAAGTTTACAATACAACCCATGAGTCCATATATAGATCTCATGCTTACAATAATTAGACTATCTTAATTACAATAATTAGATGCGCAACTCAAGACTATGACTAGCCTTTAACATGCAAACTAACAGTCCAAAAATAGACTATCCAGAATCAACATGCAAACTACATGTTCACGTACAGGCTGCCGACGTCGGCTCCTCCATGACCGATGTCGATCGACTGGTGACCGACGTCGGTTGCTTCTTCACTACTGTCTGACCGATGTCGGCTGATCAGACTGACATTGGTTGCCCTGCAACTCATTCTGCAACTCTCCGCAGCCTCTGCAAGCTCCGTAACTTCTCTTGTTTGCATCTTGGTGAAGCTTTTAGCTCCACAACCTAACAATCTCCCACTTGGAGATAAATAGCTACACCTGTACCTGTACCTGTACACTGTCTAAATTATTCCCTGGCTTGTATCCCTCTTCAAGATCAACCCTAAAGACCAACCACCACACAACTTGTGATGCTACACCTGTCATCCAAGTACCCTGCCACATCCGAACCTACAAACCCAAGTAGTGAAGACCTTGACCCTGCATAACAAGAATTCCTGCTGTTGATCCCTCTCAGATACCTGAGAATCCACTGAACTACCCTCCATTACTCCTTCCCCAAATTGGCTCCATACTTTCTGACAACTCCCACTGCTTGGGAAAACTCAGGTCTACACTAGACCTCATGTGATTTCGAACCCTATTATAAGCTAAGCTTGAACTGTCCAACCCTTGGTGTGCTTTCTGATTCTGCATCCTGCATCATGAACCCCGCCAACACCGTCTTCACACTAGCTCCCACTGGAGATAAAATCTCCATGTCTCTTATGCCAAAGAATTTCATTGCTCCAAATTCTTCATGACACACCTCTGAACTAACCTTACCCTTAGCTCAGCAAATCCCTGTATGTACAAACCTGCTAGCAAATCACCCACATACAGTAACAAGATAATGTTGCGACCATCATCCACCTGGTAAGATAAACACAATAGTTACACTGACATTGACTGTAGCCATGCTTAGTCATCCACCTGTCAAACCTGTACCACTGTCCTGCAGCTTCCTCAAGACCATATACCTTGGCCTTTCGTCTCACGTATCCATCCATTCTCTTATTTAAGTTGGGAATCCATTTCATTTTTTAATGCTTTCTTCTAGCTGACAACTTTGCCAACAGATCCCTGTTTGGTTCTTCTCCAAGGACTCACACTCCTCATCCATGCCAAGCTCCCACTGTATCTGGATTCTACCTGGATTGCCTCTTCACATCTTCTTGGTTCTTGACCATCAATAAGCAATATAAAGAAGGTGAACAATGAATATGAGGTTCACTTACCCTTTCTGACCTCTATATGAGCGTTTGAGACTTGTTGATAGCTTGCTGTCCGCCCAATATCTGTTCTAGTGACCGATCTCGGCCATCTCCCAGTCTGTTCCCGATCGATGTCGGTTCCCTGCACTGACCCTAACTGTCGACGTCGTTTCCTTGGCCAACACCGATGTCCCTCCTACCGACGTCAGTTACTGTATGACCGATGCCGGTACCTGTGTTCGCTTGTGAGTGATAACTTTTTACCCGTGAGCTCTCCATGGATCAAAATCCTGATCAAATCAACCTTGCTCTGCTCAAGATAATTCAGTTCCCTCACCTGATCTCTGTCCGTCATCTCCTCCATGAACACCAAGGCTTTCCAGTTCTTTAGCTTGTCAAAAACATCTGTCTTCCACTTAAGAACATGCATTCCCCTCCTACATATGTGACCAAACCTACAAAGCCACATCTCTGTAACAAAAGGTGAATCAGTAATATAAGTAGATAGATAAAGGATACCTACTTTCTTACCGCCATCTAATTTAAGTGCATCCGCTGTGAGAGTTACAGTGCATCTCTCATCACCCAAATTTCTTGAAGAAATTAGACTCATCTCCAAGACTGGTCCCTGCATGACTTCCTTCACCACCTGTGTGTTATTTGTCTGCAATTTCAGCTTCACTTCCCCTTCGTCAATAATCTGACAAGGCTCTCCAACCCCTAAATAAATCTCTCCAAAGTCTCCAAAGACATACCCATGAAAAGATGCTCTATTTCGGGCTACATGGAAAAAGGCAAAAGAATCTGTAAACAAAGATTCTACTTTATCCAGAGCAACTTGTGCAACGACCCCTGCAACATCTGCTTCTACACGTTGATCTTCTACCAACCAACAATCTCCTTTTCCCTGCTCTTTCTTTCCATCAATCAGACCATTCGTGTTATTCAATTTCTCTATTCATAGCTTACTTTCTTCTGCCATTGCTATACTCCCACTCAATCTAAAACCCCTGTGAGTGACCTGTAATCAACAAACACTACCAGATCTAAAACCACCTGTTAGTCAACCCAACCAAAAGCTCTGATACCACTTGATGGTATCAGCTCTTGAACCTACAACCAAGGCTCTGATACCACTTGTCAAGATCTTGCTCCAACAATAGAGCACATATGATTACTTCTTGTATTAGCAACTAAACACGAAATTTAACCAGAATCAATAAGTAACTAGAAATATGAAACAACACAGGAATATGAGAGACAATACATAATTGTATTAATAATCACTTAGAAGAATATACAATAAAGAAGATGCCACTTCTTCTTCCACCTCAAAGGCTCGCCACACCTCAAGACCTTCTTCCCTCTCTCTCTCGGTCCCAACAATCAACTCCAATACAGAATTGATGTTCACCTCTCCAACCAGTCAGTAACACGCTGCCAGTACACCAAGTACACAATCGTACTCCAAGTAGATCTCCTGCTCTCTGCTGCTACCTGCAAATCACTAGACCTTACTCACCATTGTAGATCTCCAAAAAAAGCCATGCTCACCTGCTGACCAAGATCATACAAATATGAAAAACCCTTATGATTCTCCAAACCAACACCCACCTTGGTACTGTGGCACTAGGAGGAACACACCATTGCTCTCTTCTCTCAGAAGGAGCTTATTTGCTCTCTTACTCTCTAGCTACAAGTTTACAATACAACCCATGAGTCCATATATAGATCTCATGCTTACGATAATTAGACTATCTTAATTACAATAATTAGATGCGCAACTCAAGACTATGACTGGCCTTTAACATGCAAACTAACAGTCCAAAAATAGACTCTCCGGAATCAACATGTAAACTGCATGTTCACGTACAGGCTGTCGACGTCAGCTCCTCCATGACCGATGTCGACCGACTGGTGACCGACGTCGGTTGCTTCTTCACTGCTGTCTGATCGACGTCGACTGATCAGACTGACGTTGGTTGCCCTGCAACTCATTCTGCAACTCTCCGCAACCTCTGTAAGCTCCGTAACTTCTCCTATTTGCATCCTGGTGAAGCTTTTAGCTCCACAACCTAACAATTTGGTTGTCATCTATTATTAATTATCATGTCATCCCTCTTGAAGAGCTACCATGGATACATTCTCTCAAGTTATTGCGAAGAGGAATTCGTACAGTGCAAGATTTGTTTTGCAAGCACTCTCATTTCTGACTTTTTTGGGATGAATTCAAAGCTAAATATAAGCTTTCCTCTATGGACAAGGAATCTTGTGTGGAGATTATCGAGTTTGTCCTAATTAATTTGCTCCATAAAATCATTGTCTCCTCTTCCTGCCCTTGGTGGAAGGATTGGAAATGGTATGTTGACACCCATTTCTAAAATTACACTACTCATAAAGGGTATGAATAGCTCTCATCGCATTTGTTATGGTGGATAAACTCAATGGTAGATGGGATATTCACTTACCCCAATTAGTCTGGGGTAGACATTTTCAAACTATTTGGTCTGCTTGTATCGAACTTAAGCTTTCTCATTTTGCTTGGTGTTTACTTCATCAAGGACTTCTTATCGACAGAAGATTAGTTTAAGTTAGGGTAGTGCAACCCCGATGCCTATTTTGTAGGCACTAGAGATTCTCATGCACTTGTTCTTGTTTTATCCCAAGGCCCAAGATGTTTGGTCTTGGATCCATGATTTTTTCAGGCCCTTTCACCCATAACCCTTCAGTTGGTTTTATATCGTCCTTGGTTATGGTCCTAAGATGCCTTCTCAATTCACCCAAGTTTGGCATGCTTTCAGAGTGGAAATTTTATTCTGGTTATGGAAAGAAAAGAACTCAGTTTTGTTCTCTAATGTTATTGCGAATGTTCACTTTTCTATCTATAATAAGGCTATGGTTTTTTTAAATGTGGTTCTGCAGATTCAAGTTCAAATAAATAAAATAACTACGGAGTTTGATTATCTACAGTGTTTGCTTTGCCACTAGGTGGACACCCCTTGTAATGTTGCTTGTGCGCCTCCTTCTTCACTTCATAACTCACTGCTAAGAGGCGGCAATGGTCCCCCATGGGGTGGCTTTCATCGTAGTTAGTCTCATTGGTGCTCTCACAATTGAGCTATTGGTTCTCTGTAGTGGCATCACACTCCTCTCCCAACTTTGCATAGAGAATGGGGCTCTCTGCCTCCTCGTTCTCCACGAGTTTACGGGCGGGGCTCTCCACCCATTGCAAGCTAACACATATGGAGTTATCTACCTATGAATTCTTAGGGTGATTGGCAACCACCTCCGGACAAAGGATTTCCATCGTTGACCTTCGCTATTTCACCCCATCGCACAAAACAAGACACAAAAGTTCAAGAGGAAGGTGATCACCACAATTCTAATTTTGGTTGGGACCTTATCATTGAAGGGAAGGATCTTCTCGACTCTGGTTGGGGTGATCCACCTGATGAAGGCCCCTCTTCTACCAACCTATTTGTTGCTGCTACTTAGTTTTTTTTAATGTTATAAAGCTATTATAGGTTTGGCTTAATTGTTTATATTTTTGCTCCTAGATTGGGCCTAGTTTGTTTGTTGTTTTTGCTCTTAGACTTGGCTTAATTTGTAATCGTAGCGTGGTCTCTACCGCCTTCTTTTTGTAAATACTAATAATTATGTTAATAATATAAGCTCTATTTCGTTAAAAAATAAAAATAAAATATTTAACTGATATTTTCTCTAAAATTAAAAAATATATTTTATCTTCTTTATTCTTCTATATTCATATCCGCCTAATACTTTCTAGGTATTCTTGCATATTTTTTAGACAATATTTTAATACTCCAATTTCTTCTATTAGTCAGTACCTTTGAAGAACATTAATATATATGAACTAAATTATAAATCTCATAGAAAGATGAACACATTTACAAATTTAGAGAGTGACCCGTTGCCCATAAAATTTGAAGTGAAGTAAGGTTAAAGAGAACCACGTACATGAATGATTGATTATAAGGGGAGAAAAGAGAAGGAAAATGGGCACTTAAAACCTTAATTCCCGCTTCTAAGGTTTGAAAATATGGGAAGAATTTCAAATGTTTTTAAGTAATGACACACACGGCTCCACTTGTTTGTTTTTTTATAACATATGGAGGGAAAAAAGTTTAATGTTATAATTAAAATTAAGGTGAAAATATTTTGTTTGCATTTGTGATTGAGCATAAAGCGTTCACACGCAAGCAAACAATCCGTCAAACAAGACATTTGATGTGATCTAATTGAGAATGAGATCGAGCACAGGGCCGCAACTCTGCAGATTTTTAATTGGACTTCTGTGAAATTTATATATTTATATGCAACCCATTAACCCCAATTCTCCATTCATATGTTACCCAAATACACAGCCGAGTGAAAGTGAATAAAAGAACAGACAAACACAGTGGCAAACAAAAGGGGTTTAGGTTCAAACGGCATGGGCAATGGTTCGGATTTCGAGCTGCCGGATGAGATTCTGACGGTTCTGCCGACAGATCCTTATGACCAGCTGGACTTGGCCAGGAAGATCACCTCCATCGCCATTTCTTCCAGGGTGTCCAAGTTGGAGGCTGAGAATAGCAGGCTCAGGCTTAAACTCTCTGAGAAGGATCACACCATTCGAGACCTCGAGGGTAAGATTTCCCATCTCGATCATGCGCTGCACGAATCCGATGCCCGCTTGTCTCAATCCATCGATGAACAGGTAAGCTTTTCGTTTACAGGAATTTTTGATTGTTCGTTTAACTCATTAAGAAAATGAGTAATAACGTTCCCCCCTTAGTGTTTAATGTACCCATATTCCAACACTCCATAACCCAAATACCCATATATTTATCTTCTCGGTAACCTTACATTCCCATTACTCATATAGACCATCATTAATAGTCCACAACCTTCTCCACCATATACCCACATTTCAATACCTCACAATCTCACTTACCCATATTTCAATATCATACTGACTGTGTCACATGTTACCCTATTGTAGTGTGGGATTTCAATGTAAGCTATTCACTTTACGAATGCACCCCTTTATGATTGCACATTCTCATTATCCATTGACACACATAATATATTACCCATATTTCAATACTCCAACCTCACTTAGCACTAACCCACACACACCCATATTTTAATACTCCAGTCTCCATGACATGCTGCTTTATTGCTGTGTGGCAAATCTCTTTACAAATGCAATCTTTTACCATTACACCACAACCCTACAAAATATTGAATTGAATTGTCTCCATAGTTTTGCTTCAAGTTGGATGCACTTGCATTTTTTCGGGGAAGGGGAGTGGGGTTTGATATATTTACATAATTTTTAGACACAGCATTCATCTTTTACACGAACCCAAACCTGCATCATCACTTAATTCTTATTTTCTCACGAAGCAGATAATCTCACTTAACTTTTCTTGGATTTATTTCTCACGGGCCTAGCAGTAGATAATGGTAAAAGTAGTTTTTTAGGTTACTGTCAAGCGAACCACCAAATTGGTATATTTTTAGGTCACTGCAAAGCGATACATCAAATTGGTGTATTAAACTTCCTTGTGCAAGCCCACAAAAGGATTGTTTTCCATTTACTTAATATGACATTCAAATTTTGTACTCCTAAGTTTCTACCTTACGATAGGTGATTAATAAACTCAAACTTGCCAATCCACTTACACCTGCAGATCATGTCAAAATAAAGTGGTAGTGTGTATTTATTCTCCTTTACATAGGTATTGTATCCACTTGGTGTTCATATGTCAGAATGTTTTCAGAGATTTTATTGTCCCAACGTACTTGTTTTAAGCAAAAACTCATAATTTACTGGCTAGAGTGGGTACATAACTCCAATTCTATATTTCTGTCCAAGTAGCCCCCAACATTATTGACGGAGTGAGCTTGCCTGGGTTTGGACCTGGGCCAGCATGGTGTTAAGCGCAGCAACTATTTGCTGGACCACAGCTCAATAGAACATTATCTCAAAAATACTTGGGAACTATAGGAACATGTTAGCGAGGCTCAAAATGTACCATGCTGAATGATAGAGGTTCACATCATTCCTTACGATGAAAAGATGCCCCTAGGTAGTCAATTCAGAAACTGTGTTCTAATTTCATTATATGCAGGGTTGTTATCTCAAAATGCTTTCCTTTTTTCAGATATATCAGTATTTGCTCCTATTCATTTGTTTAACTGGATTCTGACCTCAGTGCTGGCAGATATAGCTTTATATTGATTTCGAGTTTTCTTACAGTTTTTTTAAATACATTAAATTATTTTTATAATAAATAGTGGCCAATAAAGCTATGTCATAGAATTGACCTTTTAACAAAATATCAGGCATGAGGTTTCCCACACTTTTGTAAATCTTTCACTGAAGACATTGAAATCACAGTTGCAATACTTTCCGGAGTGGCCAAGTACTTGCTGCTTTTTGTAGCATAGAATATCCCTTTGCCAAGTTATTAAAATTGAAATAAATTCTAATAATGACATTCTTAATTAGTCTATGTTAAGTTGCTTGCAGCTGATTATTTGTACAGTATTTTATGCTCAGTAAGTTGGTAATTATTCACACCCGTGCCTAATTACATACACATGGAATGCACTGTCAAGTTTAGATTCGGTTTGGCTTAGAAGCCACCCCTAAGGGGTATATGCTCATCTGGGATTTGGACGTTATTATCATACCTTTATTAACAGAGGGAGCATGCTCAACTGGGATCGAAGACCCCTTTCCCAGTTATTGATGAGTTTTCCCTATGATATCACCCTCGTAGAATTCCCTGTAGAAACTATGAAGGGAAATGCACAAACAACCAAGAACACAAGAGAGATATAACACCAAAATTTCCATGTTTACACTCTTCCTTGGCATGGATTAAAATTTTAAATATATACACAATGACAAGGGTATGTGTTGGCTGCATAAGAGCTAGCACTTGCGCTCTCTCTCTCTCTCTCTCTATATATATATATATATATATATAATGAGCTAAAACATAATTACAGAAACAGCTACAATAGTGAATCTCATCATTTAGAAAGCACAACAGATACTAAGAAGGAAAATACACGAATGGTCAATAACACAAAAGATATAGGCCACCAAAACTGTTCTGTCTACACTCTTCATTAGTGTGGTTTATCATTAAATAGCTATGTTGTTGGAAAAGGAAACGGAAATGTTTTAGAAACGAGGGTTTTCAAAAACCCTTGATTTGGAAATGTTTGTGTGTATTCGATGCACCACCGAGCCCCTGCAAGAGGGAGCGCCAGTAAATGATATGTGTGTATAAAACAAAGATTCTATGCACCTGTGAGCCCCTGCAAGAGGGAGTGTCAGTAAATGATAAAGCTGAAAAATAGTGGGAGTGGCATTCATGATTTTGAGGACAATCTAGATGATTTGTTCTAGATTTGAATGTAATATATAGACTAAAAATAAGTATTATCCATTGTTTATATATATATTATCTTGATCCATTGTATTATATATAAACAATGGATAATACTCATTTTTAGTCTATAAAAAATAAAACACTAAAAAATATGTAGAATTAATTCATTCATTACATAAAACTTTCAAAGACAAAAAAATAAGTATTATCCATTGTTTATATATGTATTATCTTGATCCATTGTATTATATATAAACAATGGATAATACTCATTTTTAGTCTATAAAAAATAAAACACTAAAAAAAATGTAAGATTAATTCATTCATTACATAAAACTTTCAAAGACAAAATGTACATTCAAATCTAGAATAAATCATATAGATTGTCCTCAAAATCATAAATGCCACTCCCACTATTTTTCAACTTTATCATTTATTGATGCTTTCTCTTGCAGGGGCTCACTGGTGCATCGAATCTCCCTGAGCGCACACTTCAAAGGGTGCATCGGGAATGGGGTGGGATCGGCTCATGGCACTTTGTGAGAGATGTTCCCATACTATTTTATCATACCTACATCTGTTCATGCAGCCTTCATACCTTCTAGATGTCTCCTCGAAATCTTGAAACCTTGAAATATGGCTAAGTCTGAAATTGTGAAATCCCAAAAGCTGACTAAGTCTGAAATATGATAGGATCCTCCAAAACCTAGAATTTGCATTATAGCTCCTAGAGGTCCGGAACCACTCTCAGACACCCTAAAAGCCAATATAAAATATAATGTAAAGTAGAAACTAGATGTTCCTATCTAAATGTAAATTTATGCTTAAACTTTTTTTCTATGTATATAGTCTGGTTCAAGCTCCTCTGGTCCTTGGCGAGTATGTATACCATGGTTTTACCTTTTTATTCATTTTTTTTATTTTTTTGACTTGATTTTTTTGGCCCATGGAAGCATCCCGGAAATGCCCATGCACATGACGGAAACGTCCAGGACATTTTGCAAGTGTCTGGATGTTTGCGGTATGATTCTGGGACGTTTACGTACCAGAAATGTGTCCAGGCTTTATATGAGGGGGGGGGCACGTTTCAGTGCAATGCAGTTAACTAGATTCACAATGATGAGGGTGTGTGCTGGCTGGATATGACCTAGCACATGCAAAGAGCAAAGAGCCAAAAAGCTAAAAATTGAAAACAAATTACATAAATATTTATAAGGGTGAATCTTATAATTTTCTTCCTGTTGAGAGGAAATTGCCCCCAATTTCTATAGATGAATCATAACCACTGCATAGCTTCCAAGATGATCTAGAAGAAAATTGAATTTGACAGAACATGGAGTCCATGCAGACTGCAAACAATGATGTTGGAATCCCAAGATGGATAGTCTAAATGTCGAATGAGAGAGCTTGGCAATCCTGGGATTGAAATATTTTGGAGATTGAAATACATTGTTGTTGTCAGAAGGATCCTCAAAGATTCGAGCTATTGAAATTGATGTTCTGCATGGAAAAAGATCTTTATGTTGAATAGATAATATTGCAGTGGCATCAGGGTCAGTTCCAAGGCATAGAATTCTGTCATATGTGGAGTCGTTCAATGTGAAGAAAGTAGGTGTCCTAGCTTTTTAACAAAATCTATGGTAAGCAGTGAAGCAGGAGGAGAAGACGCCAATACTGAAGATGTGAAAAGTCCATCATGGAGTTGTGAGGCAACACGCTTTGGATCTAGACCTGCTGTCAAATGAGGAAAGGGATGAGCAATAAGAGATGCATGGAGTTCATCATTGGTCTTCTTGATTTTTGATTGTCACATGGAAGAAGATTGGACAGAAAATGGAGGATTAGGAACATGCTCTATGTGGTGCTGATGGTCCTTTCCAATGGATGTAACCACTAGAGCAGGGAGCAGGGCAGTGAGGTGTTGGTCAAAAGACTCGCTCACAGTAGAACTTGCTCCAGAAGTCACTATGGGTTGTGTGGCTAAACATCTAAGGAGTGCACGATGCCTGATTGTTAGGATGATGGGAATCCTGTAGAGATGGTGGCGAAGGAGAATCATCAATTTCCTCGATGACTGTAGGAAGTGATGATGGCATGCTTTGTTTTGTAGACAAAACCAAGGTGCTAGGTGGATTTGCATGTGCCTTAGAATTGAAAAGTTCTCTGAACTTAAGTTGTATTGTTGGGAAAATAAGCATTGTAGAGATGCCATATGCCCATGCCCCTTGTTTTGTCAACTGTTGGAACATGCTCATTATTTGCAGCATAAGTTGGTGTTGAAATTCATTTTATTGTTGTCGCTGGTCCTGTAGCTCTTGTGCAAGAAGCTGGACTAAGTAAAGGTTCTGTATCACACCCGAGGGACATTTGGGACTGCCAAAAAAATCCTTACCAATAAAATAGAAGTGTAATAAAACAAGACATCACACCAAAAAACATTTCCTTCTTGTTTGATGCTTTTATTTTCCTGTTTGTGTTTTTCTCTTTTGTTTCAACTAACTTTCAAGTAATAAATTGTTATAGCCAAGGTGTAAAAGGCACAAATCCCCTTAGATTAGAGAAAGTGACACTGTGGACAAGAAAATAGACTTGAGTCTCAGCTTGAAAAAGCAGGAAAAAGCAAGAAACAACACTCTTCTCACACTATAAAAATGAGCACTTTAATTTTTAAATCTGAAACTGCAAATATTGGGGCTGTTGCTGTAAAGATTTGATAAATGAAGTAGATGGTTGTCATTAATCCACAGTTGTAAAGTTCAGGCGAAGATCAGATGTAGGTGTAGGCAATCCTCATACAATTTCTGTCTGAGCAGTAGGAGTAGAAGATTTTGTAGGTCCTGTACTTGCAATAATTGAAAGGTATGATTGGTGAAGAAGGTACAAAATTTACAAATCTTGAACCAGAAATCTACAAATTGAGAAAAAAACACAATCTTCTTCATTATTTGATTTCGTCTCTTTTTAAAAAATTTAGTCTGAATTTTGTGTCAAGAAGGTATACAGTTTGCAGACAGAAAGGTGGGTGTGGAACAAACCCACAATTCTGCTGCAGAAAAGGATCTGCTCCTACAGCAACAAAAATTCCCATGATTGGCAGCCAAAAAACCTACAATCCAGAGAGGGTTTTCCGCAGGAGCAAGGTTGGGCGTGAGGAATCTGAGCAGGAGGGAAAGAAGAAGATAAAGTTCGGCCCTTGGTGTAAAGAGAGGGAATCAACGAAAGTGTGGCTGCAGAGCCTCTGAGGGCAGGCTGCGACTTGGATCTAATGCAACCTGATTTAACCTGCTTAGAATTCACCACAGTAACTACATGAACAGCCAAGAACATGAGAAATGGGCCACCAAAACTGTTATGTATATAGAAATATTTACAAGAATAAAATTTTATCACCCTAAGTTTGTGCTGATTGCGTAATCAAGCTCCGCCCATCATCTTACCGAGTTGTGTGAGTATAATGATTTTTTTTTCCCTGTCTAATCCATGGGACAGGAATGGCGACATCTAGATGTAAACATGGTTTGAAATTATGGTTCTCAACCTTGTGTAAGTTCACAACCTTCCCCATCTGGATTAGACCTAGTATATTATGCAGGATGTTATGGCACTCTAGACTCACCCCAGCTATAGGCTATTTGGATCTTCTGCTATTAGCACTTCTAGGGGTTGTGTTTTTCATTTTGATATCTGGGGTTTTTAGCTGTGGCTTAGATCGAGCTAATGCAGGTTCATTGAAAACCAATCATCATGTATTCAAATTTGCTGCAGAAAAGGCATAAAAATCCGTAGGATTATATGAATAAGCTTTGGAAAACACCTTCAAGTCATAAACACAGTAAACAGTCGTGTCTATGGACTGCCAACAAATACAATTACAGGCAGGTGTGCCCTTGGGAAAGGTTGGGAATAATGGAGATACTTGAGGTTTGAGGAAATGAAACTGAAATCCGTAGAAAGATAGAATCGGATAAAGCGCTTTGCAGTAGTTTGTACAGTCTTTCCCACTCCAACTAGACCTGCCATTCTTTTTATTGAAAACCCAGACTTATTTTTGGGAACATCTTGAACAAAACTTAATCTTGTTGGATTTTATTGAAATTTCGAAAAATCTGTTGAGAATAGCTTCATTTTATTTATTAATACTATGCATGGTTTGTTGAGGATTATATGAATAAGCTTTGGAAAACACCTTCAAGTCACAAACACAGTAAACAGTCGTGTCTATGGACTGCCAACAAATACAATTACAGGCAGGTGTGCCCTTGGGAAAGGTTGGGAATAATGGAGATACTTGAGGTTTGAGGAAATGAAACTGAAATCCGTAGAAAGATAGAATCGGATAAAGCGCTTTGCAGTAGTTTGTACAGTCTTTCCCACTCCAACTAGACCTGCCATTCTTTTTATTGAAAACCCAGACTTATTTTTGGGAACATCTTGAACAAAACTTAATCTTGTTGGATTTTATTGAAATTTCGAAAAATCTGTTGAGAATAGCTTCATTTTATTTATTAATACTATGCATGGTTTGTTTTAAATTTGAATATCTTTGGAATTCATTGGAAAGTGGTATTTTTTTCTATTAAAAATTCCTACTGCATATAATTTATTTGTAAAGATATATGGCTCATTTTCGTGTATTACTGTACAGCCTAATTGTTTAATTCTTGGCAGAGCAAACTTGCAAATGAGAAGAATGCGTTGACGTTTACTGTCAAAAAGCTTAACCGAGATGTGGCAAAGGTAGTGATGTCAGAGATAGATAACAGGACAATTCATTTCTTATTTACTTTTAATTTTTTTTTGGTGGAAGAATTGTTTTTTAATTTATGCAGTTTTTTCATTCAATGAAGGACTATGGTAGTTTTGTTGATGGTCAGCACGTTTGCTGACTTCTATTAAAAGATAAATTTTTTTTGCTCTTAATTATATGCCTAAGATGATCTTAGATGATATATATATATATATAACACAAAAAATGATAGCAAAATATCTTTTAAATCTCCAACATGTGCAAAAATCCAACAAATCAAAGCTTCGTGGGCATTTTGATACTGGCATAAATGTAGGTACCCTTTTCTCCCTCTAGCAGGAAGGTTTTCCTTGGCAGTAACTAGTGTTACTATGTACAGCTTGTAACTAGTTTGTTATGAGCTCATCCATGTAACCTACTATAACTGCTGTAAACCCTAGATGAGAAACCTATGTTTGAAAAGAACTCGTGTGTGACAAACAAATTGAAATCTGAACTCTGACTGGTCACTGATTTGTTTTATTTTTGTTCTTTCTGTTGTTAAAACTGTAAAAGCATATATTTGTGAAGGATCTGATTATTTTGGACTGCATAGAAAACAATACTCAAATACTGTATTGTTACTCACATACCAATTCAGGCGGTACATAGAAAATAAGAAACATTATATGAGAAGGTATAGGTGGCAGTGGCACTACGAACTTAGGCCAAAAAGTCTACAAGAATAGTATGGTCACTCCATTTCGCCATAGAGAGTCATTTTAAAACTATACACAACCACATCTACTCAAAACATTCCCCACTATAATGTCTAAGGGCTTATTTATAGCTAATGTTCTCACTTTAGCTCTGCTTTATTTTATGCGAGATAACAAGATGTTACGTAAAACGTTGTTAATAAACATTAAACAGTCAACTGATAGTTTTCCCTTCTTGAATCGGTTTTCCCCAAAGCAACTGCAGTGTTGGAGGTTGCAGCATTTTAGGGCCTTCCCATGTGGTATCCTCGAATGGAATTTTTTTCCATCGAACAAGATATTCTAGAGGTATGTAGTCCACATGTTTCTTGAGTTGACAAAATTTCTTCTTGCATTAGAAGGCCACGTTCTTTATCATGTAGTGGGGATGAGGCATTTGCCTACCGTCTTTCTTCATGCATGAGACTTGGAAGGTGTTATGCACTTGTGACTCTATCGATTGTTCAGGAACGTATGCAACCTTCCATAATAATGACAGGAATTGGAGAAAACAGCTTATGATGATTTGGAAGAGCCCATCTATCCTTATTTATAGAAATATTTAGGTATGGATGACCCCACAGTTCCAATTAGGCCGCCCTAAAGAAACTTCTAAAAACAATGAATGAAAAGATAAAGGTAATGCGTGCCATAGTCAGCCACTCCATAACCTTAATACACTTATGAAGATAGAATATTAGAGGCATACTATTCCCTTCCCCATCATAAAAGTGTCACCCTCAAATGCTTAGCAACTATGAATGCTACTGAATGAATTGTTTGTCTTCCCATGTTGCATCTGCCATTGGCAGATTCTTCCACTTGATAAGAAATTCTGGAATGGATTGGTTGTGCAACTGTTTCGCCCTCTTCTTGATGACCTCCTTTTGTTCCATAATGAACTTCCCTTCCTCATCTAACTTTTGAAAGTCTGGCTGTACTAGAAACTTGTTATCTATGGCTTTCTTCAAGCAGGAGACATACAACTTAGGATGAATTTTGAAAGATGGCAACTCCAATCTGTAAGCCACACTACCAATTTGTTGAAGAGCTTTATAGGGCCTGTAAAATTTTGGAGCTAGCTTGTGGTTCTGATTTTGCTATAGTGACATTTTTCTGCAGGGTTGCAATTTAAGGAAGACCCAAGTCCCTTCAAAATGCTTCGCTTCATTGCTGATTTGCTTCTTGTTTCATCCTGTTATAAGCCACTGCAAATTCTCCTTGAGGTAAAGAGCCTCAAATGTAGTCATCTTTGTTGTTGTATGAAACATGGTGTTATACCACTATTTTGCCATCGAAAGCCATTTGGACCATTGCACTTGCTTTTTTGAGGCAAAGCAATGCAAATACCATAGTTGCCTATGTCTCTTGGACAGTGTTTTTGGGATGGCAAAAAATTTATGGGATTTTGGGGACAATGGGGGACGGCTATTAAAATAATATATAAAATTAATTTTTAAATCTTTAAAAGATGAATAAATAAAAAAATACAAATAACTTAAAAAAAACTAAAATAAGAAGAAATTTAAAAGTTTAAATAATTAATTACTAATTAAAACCATTGATCAAATAATTCATTTGATAGTATCATTTTCCAAAATCGTGAATTATATAATTTTTCACTATTCAAAATTATGAAGTAGTAAGTACATCGCTAGACTCAGAGCTTAGGAGAGTACATGACGCATCAACATGTTAACGCTCGAAGCAAAAAAGCATAGTCAACAACTCAAAAATCAAGTCATCATTTGAGGGAATACTTGCAAACCACTCCTCATGGTGGAACTGTTGGACTCATTTGCCTACTACAAGGGAATCCCAACCAATCCTAACTACATATCCTAGTCCTTGGCAACTTGGCTAGGCTCCTCAAGCTCTACATACCATCATAATGTTGGGCTCTCCTTGTACTTAGATGTCTTGTAATCCATGAGACGTAAGACACTCTGTACAACAATAAGCTTCTCCGCTCTCTTAGAGGTAACTTAGTTCCTCTTAAGAGAGCAAATCCAACCATATGTCGACCAAGTCCTCTCAGTAGTTGAGGAACTGGAAACCTTGTAATAAGGTAAAAGGAAAAGGTGCACAACAATATTGGAGGCCTATATAGTCGCCACCAACTCATTGGCTTTTCCTATGCCAATGTGAGCTTGTTTATCATAGCTCTATCATAGCCGAAGCTTTGTACCTATCAAGTTTAGTAAACTTGAATCACTCAACTTTGACTCATGAAGCTCCCTCTCGCCTAAACATTTTTCTTAGGACCTTAAAAAAACATTTCTTCACCTCTTTGTCATCCAAGTGGACAACTCTACTAGGCTTGTCCACATAACATTTCAGATTAATTGCATATGCAGCCATGTGCAAGGAGGTGTTTAGCTTCTTCACCTTGTTAAATGATGGGCGGAACATATTGATAGTAGAACTCTTGGGTGGGGGTCCTTCACCCAAATAACAACCTTCATCTGGCCAAGCATGCTATTAATGCACTCATATATCTCCCCAAGGTTGGGATTGTTAGAATCTCCAAGGCCTATTTTCAGCTTCATTGTCAACGTCCTCCCTAGGCTTTGCATCATACATGTCAAAAACTAGATTGGGAGCCACAATTGTTCTCTTCCCCCTAGCCTCCACTCCAGCCACTTCAAAACTTGGAATTGTTGGAGCATGAGAGAGAACTACTAGAATTCCTATGAGAACTAAAGGGGTCCTACGAATTGCTGGAATGTTGGTTGGATATCTTCATTAAACAATTTGATAAACTATGCTATCTCATAAAGTGTGAGAGCCTTACAAAGCCAACCCATTTTCCTAGTATGTGTAGGAAGTGTGCATTCACCCTAATGATGTTGCCCCCTCGTGTATCCCCACAAATATTACACTTCCACAATTGAACCCCCCTTCCACTGTTTGTATTGTTGGCATCAAGTATATGAACAAACCATAGTTACGAGGAGATGGATACGACTACTTGTATGCCATTTTTAGTAAAAATGGAGATGGGTACATGGAGATGGCATCAATTATATTATATAATTTAGAGAAAAAATAAAAATATTTTTCAAGGGCCATGGCACTTTAAAAAATGTAAAATGCTTTAAATTTTTTAAAATTTAAACTTTATGGTAAAGAAATTTGATGTCAACAAAAGACAAGGTTACAAAAGTAGTTATATTGATATTTTATCTCATCTCATCATATCTAGGGTCAAGAGTACATTGTAACACACATAAGTGCCGACAAATAGGCATGCAAAAAACAAAAATCACAAATGTGAATCAAATCATATCTCATTTGATGGAATAGGGTCAACTGTTGTATCAACTATGTCATTGGTCCTAGGTCCTTTGTCAGGATGCTCTCTAAATACTCATTACTCCCAAGTTTTGGCTCCTCTGCAGGCAATCAAACAAAGAGTAAATCATTGGGGTCATTTGCCCCAACCCCTTAGCCTCCAAGGCTATGTCTGCTACTCCATTGGGTTGAATTTGGTTCCATTTTGTTGAAGGACCCTCCTTGTACCTTGAGTCGATATGTACGAATATAGACCAGGGTTTTTGTCTTCTTTGACCCCAGCTGGTTTTTCAATAAATGAATGAAATCGTAAATACTCTTATTCCTCTCACAAGATGAAGAATTGACTACTTGTGAGAGTAACAATATTGTAAATGATTGCAATCTAGTTGATTCAATGCCATGGTTCCACCACCACTCTATTGGGTCCCTCACGTGCATATCATACAAGGCCTCCATTGTAGAAAACTCACCGTGCCCACATGAAAACTTATTCCATCAATTCTTGATATTAGAAGCCTTTTCTCCTCGGCCAAAAATATTTTTCATTACACCCCAAAATTCCTTCATTACCTCTCTATCCTCATAAGGAGCTCTCTTCTTGGTGACCTTTAAACCACTTTGGATTCAAAGCGTAAACAACACAATGTAGAAGTGTCTTAAGTTAGTTTCATCTTCCATGTACGTTTTCCTTAATCAAAGAATATAGAGAAGGATTCGTTGAGTCAACGACTTTCCTTATTTTTTCACACATGGAATTGATTTTTTCATAAACTTATTCCAAACATGGCTTGGTCTGAATATATAAAAAGGATTATGTCACAAATGCATTGGATGAAGTCAACAACAAATTTAACATCGGCCCAAAAACAATCATCAAGGACCATCTGTTTCACCTCAATTGCAGTATGTGATGTAGACTGCCTCCAATCTGCGCATGTATCATTGGCTACAATGGAACATAAGGCTCCTTCAACCACATAAAAATGGTTAAGAAGTGTGAAGAAAGAAGCAAACACTGTATTTGTACGTTTGAGAAGTTCTACCTTGACAAATCTTCAATAAATAGTTTGCAGTGGTGATGATTGCATATGAACATCTGTATTTTCTTGCCTTTTTCAATGAGCTCAGAAATCCACTAAAACCTACCAATGTCTTTGAGTTCATTGTTCAATGCATGCACCATAGTTACCAAGTTGAGAAATTTGGATCCATTTGGGAGGGCAAAAAAGTCCGAAAATATGGAATTCTTGAAAAAGTTCAAAAAATCTTTGTTCGGAATATATATATATGCTCATATATATATATATATATATATATATATATATATGAGCATAGTTTTATAAATATGCAAAATTGACAAATACAATGAAAAAATTTAATAATGTAATATAAAATGTTAATACCTTATAATATATAAGGATTCTAGATATTGTTTTGTAGAAAACTTAAATAAAAAAAAATTAAAATTTTGAAAAAAAGGGTCGATTCAAGCCAAAGTTATCTGGGTTGGCCAAAAAACATAACTTTGGCTTGAATCGACCCTTTTTTTCAAAATTTTAATTTTTTTTTATTTAAGTTTTCTACAAAACAATATCTAGAATCCTTATATATTATAAGGTATTAACATTTTATATTACATTATTAAATTTTTTCATTGTATTTGTCAATTTTGCATATTTATAAAACTATGCTCATATATATATATATAAAGTTATCTGGGTTGGCCAAAAAACATAACTTTGGCTTGAATCGACCCTTTTTTTCAAAATTTTAATTTTTTTTTATTTAAGTTTTCTACAAAACAATATCTAGAATCCTTATATATTATAAGGTATTAACATTTTATATTACATTATTAAATTTTTTCATTGTATTTGTCAATTTTGCATATTTATAAAACTATGCTCATATATATATATATATATATATATATATATATATATATATGAGCATAGTTTTATAAATATGCAAAATTGACAAATACAATGAAAAAATTTAATAATGTAATATAAAATGTTAATACCTTATAATATATAAGGATTCTAGATATTGTTTTGTAGAAAACTTAAATAAAAAAAAATTAAAATTTTGAAAAAAAGGGTCGATTCAAGCCAAAGTTATCTGGGTTGGCCAAAAAATGGGATCTGGCTGGATTTGGTAACTTTGGCATGCACACATGGTGCTTAAAATACATGTTCATATTTTTTTTGTACTAACAAGCCAAGTGCTTTACAAATCGGGGTAATATTTGTATGCTTTGGACAACATGTGATGCACCCGCCTCTTCAATTGTGTCACATAGTTGGTTCTTTTATGAATTTTGCATTTTTCTCTTTTCCTGAACATGTTACCTTCAAAAAATAAAGGCCTTTGGGACAATTAACCGTTGACAATTTTGCCCCCACAAGGCAAATTGTCACTCCTACACTTCGGAACTTTGTTATGGTGCCAAGTTTGTCTTGTGAATCACTTTTGGGGTTCCTTAAATGAGCATTTACAGCCACCCAAGTGACCATCTACAGCCACGTGAAGTTTAGTCATGCAGAGGTTTTCAAGGAGCTTGCTTGATTACAGCCAAATGTGCAAATACAGCCAAGATATACAAGCTGTAAGTTTATTTGCTTTGTCTTCCCAAGGAATTTTTCGGATATAAGAGGTGGACTATTTCTTCGGACATCTTGAGAGAAAGAGCTCTCAAAGGACTGTGTAAAAGTCCGAAAAAATTGACTAAGTGGCAGTCGTTCAAGGCTTTTTTCTTTGGGCCTTTTGTCCAAAAGAAAGGAGAAAAGCACAGTTGGGAAGACCGGTTTTCAAGTCAGGGAACGGATTTCTTTGGACTTTTTGTTTGAAGGAATTCCTTCGGACAAAAGTTCGAAGGAATAAGGACAGTTACAAAAAGCTCAGGTGCCTTACAAAAAGCTCAGGTGCCCTTCAATTCTTTCGAAAAGCCACTTTTGAAGGCAGCCATGCCCTTGCGGAGGGCACTTGGTCAGTGAAGTGGACCTTTCAATTTTTCCGAAGGGCACTCTTGGAAGACAAAAGCCCTTGCGGAGGACATTTGGACTTCGTGTAGGGACATGTACAATTTCCTTGAAGGGTATGTGCCCTTGCGGGGAGCACTTCAAGCACGAAGAAGACCTTGGCAAAATTCTGAAGGATCCTTTCACAAGTTCCGGAGGACACCTGCCCTTGCAGAGGGCACTTGGTCGGTGGTAGGACCCTTTCAAAAGTTCCGAAGAGCATTATTGGGAAACAAAAGCCCTTGCGGAGGGCAGAGACAAGCAAAGGAGACGAATTCCTTCGAACTTTTTGTCCGAAGGAATTCTTTCGGACAAAAAGTCCAGAGAAATTCGGGAGGATAAAAAACCCGAGGAAAACAAAAGAACAAAGGCAAAGAAGGATCCTTCGGAATAATTGTCAAACAGGAAATCTGTGGGAATTTGAAGTTATCAAAAGTCCGAAGAAAATCAAAGGCAAGACATAAGAGCCTAAAAGGATTAAATTCGGAAAAACTGACAAGGAAACGAATTCCTTCAAACTTTTTGTCTGAAGGAATTCTTTCGAACAAAAAATCCGAAGGAATAAGGACAGTCTCAAAAACTTTGATAGAAAAGACAAGGGCGTAAGCAAAGGCCAAAGAAAGAGACAGAGAGAGAAAAGACAGAGAAGAGACGGAAAAAGAGAAAAGACAAAGAGTCCTTCGGACAATTTGTCCGAAGGACGAAAGCTAAAATAAAGCTTGATTCCCGAATTAAAGCAGAACACGGGAAAAGCTAGAGAAAACACGAAGTGAATTAAACATGGACATAAGAATGAACAGAGACGTAAGCACAAACAGGACTGAGCCAGAACTGAACAAGAAAAAAAACAAACACAGAAATAGATGCATGAGCAAAGATCAAAGCAGAACTGAACATGGACATAAGCATGAACAACGAATAAAACAAACGTAGAATAAAGACAAAGGTAGGATAAACAAAGATCACGCACAGACTAATGTGAAGTGACTCCAACGAAGTGAAAGCGTTTAAAAAAGCAAGTACGCTTCAGTTCTGAAAATAGAGTTGTCTTGCATGATGAACAGGGAAAGCGTTGAACGTTTCAAACAACAAGAAATTCCATGCATGCACTCTTGCTTGTCTCGAAAGCTCAAAATGTTTCGGCGGTTTAAACGTAATTTTTAATTTGGCATTTGCATTGATTTCATGCAAAAGAGAGACTTTCAAATGCAGTTCGAGTGAATTTGACTACTCTTGTTTTGAAGCTTGACTAGTTTTTAAGTCAAGACATCTATTCATAAGTGTCATGCATCCAAATCTTGTCTTCTTCCTCCTCTTTTTTTAATGCAAGGAATTTTCATATAAGACAAAATAGACTTTTGTAAAGGTTGAGTTGGTTTGAGTTTATTCCCTCTCTATTTTCAACGTCAATTTTTTGGCATGTAAATTTTTATATTAATGCCTTTTCAGCCTTGTAAAAATTCATCTCTCTTTTGGTAAGACCAGACTTTGACATTGGTGAGTTGTGTAACCTCTTCAATCAATAGAAGGACTGTACTTTCAAATTTCAAGTGATGGTATAGTGTACATTCATTCAACAATTTGCATACGTGGTAGATATCTCTCCCTTCCCAAATTTTGTTTCGTACTTAGTTGTTAGTTCATCATGCTATGCAGGTCATGTTCAGTGTTCTATATGTTTTTTGCTGAAGTTGTAAGTGGATGCTAGGTCGCTGCAAAGTGTCTTGTATCAGACCTTTCTCCATCGTTTCCCTCATGTTTTGGTCATTGGATCGAATCTTCTCATGAAATATTTATGCATAGTGATCAATTGAAATCAAAGGTCTTCTTTTTCCCTTGTTTGATTCAGTGTTCAAGGTTCCAAGTAAAGTGGATCCACATTTTGGTGTATCACCGTCATTAGGTAGGATTTTCTTGTCAAGTTTCTTTCTCCCTTTTCCATGGTAGATTCGCAGCACAGAGTAGAGATCCATTGATACATTTTACAAGAACCAGCTTTCTCTGGAGGTTCTTCTCACCATTGAGGCACCCACCCTCGTGAGAAGATCCCATTGTTTCAACCGGAGAGAAGATTGGCCATTTTAGCACGTCTTCGATTCAGGGTGCAACTCCAGGTTGACAACAGTTACCATAACATCGATAATGGATAGTTTTTAGTATCAGTCAACCATCCATCACAATGACACACCCTTTGTAGACTACACTCTTGCTTGGGGCGATTTGTTGCTCTATCCTTGTTTTCTCTTTGTCAGTAAGATTTGTGCAAAGCTTCTCATATATAAGAGGGTTTGTACCCCGTTGGTCCATTGTTAATCAGACAAACCATCTCCTCATAATAAGGTGAAATAACAACATTGAATGGTATTTCATTCGCATAGAAGCGTGCAATTGCTACATCAACCACATCTCAACCATGCACGTCGAACATGTCTCGAAAGGGGATTGAACCTCCAATGTTTGGTCTCTTACGAGAAGGACCTGCACTCTGTACCACATGTATCACATGTTTGGAAGACACATATGGCTTTGATTTTGTTTTATCTGTTTCTCTTCTAGGTTGAGTTTGAGTTACAACTGATGCTGAAGTGTGGGAGTATAAATTAGGCCCTTTGCCTTTAATGCTTTCTTGTTTCCTCATAGTGTCATATTTCTCTTCCTCATTTGGGCAAGCCTCAACCCTTTTTCTCTTTGTGTGAAAAAAATGAGCCTTCACCCTCATGTAAGCCCTTGTTTAACCCTAAATTTAGATGGTACAAGTGTACACTAGGGTTAAGAATATAGAAATGAATAAGCACAATGATGATAAACAAATCTATAGTAGGCCAATTAATTTGCAAGTTTCAAATAAACAACATTTTAAATTTATAGCGCTGAGATATGCCAAAAATAGAATGTACCACTATTGGTTGATATTGCAATAAATTGAAAACAAGAGTACTTGGTTTATTGTGCGTACGCAAATTTGGGCTGAAACAAGATGGAAGTGCATTGGATTAAGATTCTGGAACAATTGTCAGATTCTGGAATTTTGCACTTTGTGGCCTAGGATGCTTGTGTCGGATTTGGGTGGTTGTGTCGACGTAGGTGTTTGAGTTGGATGCAAGTGTCCAATACTGAATAGTGACTAGATTTGGATGTGACCCCTTGGAGTCTTCTAGGTTTTCTGTTGCCTTTCTTCTAGTGTGTTTAGATTGCATGCACAAATTGTTGCTCTTTGTCAAATGATTAAACCCTAACTTCCTCACCCTTGGAGTGACTATGAGAAAAATAAGTCAGTGGGCACACGGTGTCAGGATGCCCCAAGGACCCCTCTATCAATGGACGTTGCCTACATAGTCAATATTCCAAAGAGGGCCTCAAACTTATGTAGTCCTCCCCTACGTGTTGGCTTTTGTGTGCATAAGGATGCAATGTGTGATAAGCATGTATATAGAGTTGCCTAGCTTGTAACTTGGAAAATATGGCTCATGGGATGCTCCTTTAGTACTTCAGAGCTACGGGGATACTGCTCCCGTGCTTGATATGTAAATAGGGACGAATAGGGTAGATTTGCTCACTTGAATGCTTGAATGAGTGTTCTTGATAAGTTGCCTTGTGCGCTCCCAGTGTTTGTTAGGTCTTTTCTAGGAGACTGATGAATGAGGGTTGATTTTGTATACATATCAATCTCGTTTGAAAATATGTCGCACTAAAGCACTTAGGCTGACCTTTTGGATACGTGTCATTTGCAAATTGGATGACTTTTGGGCACTAGACACTTGGTTTGAAAAGGGATATTAGTGTCGACGTAGGCGTCCAATTGGGACGCAATTGTCCAAGAAGCCAGAAAATATGTACAGGTCCAAAATTGATAGAGAAGGATAATCATCAGATTTATAACATTTTGCATAGTATAGAACCCCTGGTCATTATAATAACAGTGGTTGGACTAAGAGAGAAGCAATTTGGCACAAAGAGATAGTGAATGCGAGCCTTTCAGCAATGAGGTCTTTGAATTGAAAGATACAACTATGATAGATATTTGCCAAGTGTACAAGACTGAGGTGCTATATAATTCAAATTTAGTATTTACAACCCTTCCCACAATGTTTGCAAGTGATAACTATTGTTCCACTACTCCCGTTGTCTGCTGAAATGTGATTGTAATACTTCCACAACAAGACTAGGGCATCTTTCCTTCCTGACATTCTAACCATCATATGGGAAAAAAATAGAAATACAAAAAAAATAGACTCTTTTTTTAAGAAATAAAATATTATATAAAATAAAAATAATAATTAAAGATTGTTATTTTTAAAATTTAAAACATCTTTAAAATAAAATATAAAACTTAAAAATAAAATCTAATTAATTAATTAAAATACAATAGTAATACATTCTACACGAATTAATAATAAATACAATAATATTTAAATATTATAAATAATAATAAAAAACAAAACGAATTTATAAATTATAATATTAATTTATAATTTATAACATTGAGGCTTATGCCATTATGCATTGTTGTTCAAATGCTACGGGAGTGCAATGTTAAATGCAACATTATCGAATTCGATAATGTTGTGTTTAACATTGCATTGTCATAGCATTTGAATGGCAATGCTATAATAACATTGATCATTTTGCCATATGATATAACCCCAAAAAAACCATAACACTAATAGTCTAGTAGTAGTACATTGTAACAACAAATGCCAAATGCTACATTATTGCCAACAAAGCCCTAAACTGAAATGTTGAAAACTTGAATAAATGTTTGGTTTGAAGTTCCACAATCAACTCCTACATTGGTTCAAAGATGCGGCATTGCACAATCGACTCCTACCCTAGTTCAAAGTTGTGGCGTTGCACAATCATTGCCTTTTATAGTGGTTTGAAACTGCACAATCGATGTATGCAAAGTTGTCTCCTTGTGAATGCCAAATTAGAAGCCTTTGCCAAACAAAGATGACTTGTTATGGTAGTAAAATGATGATTGTCTTGTTTTTTTTTTAACATGAAAACACATTTAGGGTTTTAGAAAACATGTTTATGGTTTTTTACTTTCTACTGTTTTTTAAGGGGATGTGTAAGATTGCAAGAAAAAATAGAAGAGATGTTGAAAGTTTCCAATGGATGTCTTGGGGCACAGGAATCCGTAACGATTCCTTAGCCTATTGACAGCCAATTTATCCCTTATCTCTTCAACAATTAATCTTGAGAGGTATGAGACGCCTCTCCGTACAACACTGAAACAAACTATTTCAAAGGTGTCTTCTTGTTGAATGGTCCCTTGGCATATTTGACCAACATTGTTGAGGGACAATCAAACTTTTGGGCACTCACAATTGAAGTTCCAATTTGTGTTGCCTCTTCTCTTTCTCCTTGGGCTTCCTTATTGTCTGTTTCATCCATGTGCAAGTTAGCTTCATATCAACTCTTACAACTCATTTTGGGACTGCAAAAAAAAT
The DNA here is from genome assembly GCA_037957365.1 of Torreya grandis. Taxonomy (NCBI): domain Eukaryota; kingdom Viridiplantae; phylum Streptophyta; class Pinopsida; order Cupressales; family Taxaceae; genus Torreya; species Torreya grandis. The sequence continues at coordinate 197,034 of JARHVA010000871.1, forward strand.
AGCAAAAAAAAATTTGTATAAACAAAAAAACAAAATAATTTATCAATTCAATAAATAAACAAAAACAAAAAAAAGGAATTTCAATGTTCATAAACAAACAAAAAAGAGAAAAAAACAACTAATTTACTAGAGTATTTATGGCAAAATTAAAAAAACTTAAAAAAAAGCCCCCAAGGGCTAGCTCGAGTGGATGGGATCAATAACGTAGGTTGCCCAGGTCTTGAGTTCAATCCTTGGTTACCCGAGACATATGGAGTGGGGCATTTGCATGCTGCCTATACTTTGAAGTGGCCACGAGGACACCTTGAGGTAGGGGTCACACTTCTCCATGTGAACCAAGTGGAACACGCTCTCAGAGATTACAGACCCAGGGCCACCCCCATGCACACTTTGAGTTTTATCTTAAATTTTAAAATCTGGGTGGAGTTTACAAGTTAAGGGTTCTGAAGGATATATACTATCTCAAAAATTGAAGGCAATCAAAGCAGGTTTAAAAATCCGGAACAAAAAAAGTTTCGAGAATTTGTTTAACTTGAAAGATAGGGTGGAAGACAAATTATAGGGCATCCAGTCTTCCCTAGCCCAAGGTATTTGGGATAATGAGCTGGCTGTAATAGAGAAAAGTTTGTTAATAGAACATCAAAGAATTCTTAGGCAAGAAGAAATATTTTGGAAATAAAAATCTAGAATAAAATGGCTGAAAGAGGGTGACCGAAACACCAAATTCTTCCACCTCTCAACCAATGTCAGGGGAAATAGGAATATGATTGATAAAATCCACCTTTCGGATGGAAGATTTCTTGAGAAGATCACATATATTAGATTGGAGGCAGAAATTTCCATAGCTCCCTGCTTTCAGAGGAGTGGATAGATAGAAGGACAGAGCAAGAAATTCTTCTAGACATTCTCCCTTCATGCATCTCAGATCAGATAAATTTGGTTTTAATGGCTTTAGTCTCAGAGGAGGAAGTGAAAAAGGCTGTCTTTAGCATGGGAGGAGAGAAAGCCTCGAGGCCGAATGGATTCCCAACCGTTTTATTCTAGAAATGCTGGCCCACCGCGGCCAGAATGTAGTTGAAGCTATAGAAGAATAAAGAGAGTCATTGTTGAATGAATGGAACAACACTTTCTTAGCACTCATCCCAAAGAAAGAAGAATGCCCGTTCTTTGATTCCTTTTGGTCAATTTCTCTATGCAATTCTATGTATAAGATTATTACCAAGGTAATGCCCAATAGATTGAAATCTTGTTTGGGATGCATTATTTCAGAGGCACAAGGAGGCTTTGTGGCAGGATGACAAATTTTAGATGGTATAAATCTTGCCCATTAGATCTTGCACTCTCTCCATCACAACGGAAAGGAAGGTATGTAAATAAAACTTGATATGGTAAAAGCTTATGACAGGGTCAATTGGGGATTTTTGGATCAATTATTGAAGAAGTTCGGATTTAGTGAGGAATGGAGGTAATGGGTTTGGAGCTGCATCTCAACCCCTTCTTTGTTTTGGTCAACCAAACCCCGACTGGTTTCTTCAATCATCTAGGGGCTTGAGGCAAGGTGATCCATTGTTTCCCTATCTCTTCATAATTATGGCTAAGGCCCTAGGAAGAGAAATTAATGTCGAAGTTACTAGGGGAAACCTAAAGGGGCTGATTATAAGCGCCAGTTTGGAGATTATAAGCCATCTACAATTTGTGGATGATACTTTCCTTCTTGGGGAGGCCTCTGAGTTGGAGACAAGAAGATTTAAAACAATCCTGGAAACTTATGAGGTTGCTGTTGGGCAATTTGTCAATCTGACAAAACCCAAAGTTTACTTTGTGAATGTTGGGACCCAGAAACAACAATGAATTAGAGAAGTTGATGGGTTTGATATAGGAAGGCTCCCCAACTAGTATATGGGTATGCCACTTTTTGTTGGAAGGAGTACTTGTGTTGATTGACAACCTATTCTTAATAGGATTTAGACTAAACTTTCCATTTGGAAAAGTAAATGGTTGTCTTTGGCAGGTAGAATTCAGCTTATAAAATCCACTTTACAAGCAATGCCCAATTACTTCCGTTCATTAATCAAAGCTCCATAGAAAGTGGCTAAGGGAATTATGAAACTTTGAAGGAATTTCCTCTAGAGTGGAGGTGAAGAGAAAAAGAAGTTAAATCTGATATCTTGTGACAGAGTTTACACTCCAAAAAGTTGGGGAGGATTGGGGCTATGAAGACTTGATTGGCTTACAAAAGCACTTGTGGGAAAACTTTGCTAGAGAATCTACAAAGAAAAGGACCGACTATGGAGCAAAGTCTTCCAACACAAATAGGTGTCGGGGGTTTTCATGCAAACCCCACTACTCGGAGGCTCAACAATATGGAAATTTGTTAAGCATTGTAGGAATTCCATTCTCCCACTCATTCTATGGAGGGTTGGGGATGGCCAAAATATCTTCTATAAGGATACCTGGCTAAGACACTCGCCCTTGGAGAATGTCAGAGCTTTGGGTAAACTTATGGAATTTTCTATCAGTCAATGGGGGGTTAGAGTCAACGACTATATTGCTCCAAATGGTGATGGGAGGTGTTGGAAAGATCTGCAATGGTCTAACGACTTGGATTCATAAGAAATCAAAAAGCTTGCCTTTGATTTGGAAAACTACCCTCTTACCTTTGTGGTAGGCCAAGATGAGTTGGTTTGGGAAGGCAGTCCCATAGGTGAAGTTTTAATTGCAGAGTGTTACACTTGGATCTTATCCTCAAAAGGTATTGTTAATCGAGACTTTCTCGTTGCCTAGGTTTGGGACAACAATGGTCTTCCCAAGGCCAATACCCTTTGGGTGGTGTCTAATCGGAAATTTTAAACCTTTGATCAATTGGTTGAAAGAGGTTTTGTAGGCCCTTCCATGTGTTTCCTTTGCTGGGAACAAAAGGAATCGATAGATCATATTTTGTTACACTGTAAGTATGCTTGGAAGGTGTGGGTTTCTTCTTTGCTAGATTTGATTGTGCTTGGGTCTTCCATCAAAGAGTGGCCAATTCTTTGAAATTTTGGTAAATACCCTTGAAATCTATGGGGCTACTCCTTTGGGGTATTGGCATCTCCACATGTTGAAATTTATGGTTAGGGAGGAATAGAAGAATATTCTAGGGAGAATATCACTATGAGGAATGGGTTTGGGACAAAATTGTTGCTTCTTTCTCAGAAATTTTAGCCATTGAAACCCCTTCAGCTTTGGAATGGAGGTCAAGCAACTACGTAGTGCGTAAGTGGCATGATCTCCCTTTCCTCGATAAAGGGGTTGGTTTGGTGGTAAAGCCTTCGTCTCAACTCTTATGGCTTCCACTTGATTTTGGGTGGATCAAATTAAATTTTGATGGGGTTGTGAGAGGAAATCTTGGACCTGCAGGCGGAGGTGGAGTGTTTAGGGATGACAAAGGGCAACCCATTTTGATCTATTCACAAGACTTTGTCTAGGAGTCAAATAACATGGTAGAAGCAAAAGCCCTTTTGAAGGGGGCTTCAAATTGTGGTGTCCTACGGTTGGATTCGTCTGAAGGTTGAAGGAAACTCCCAAGTTATTCTTAGGGTGGTCATGGGCAATGGCATGAACTCTTGGTAGATTAAAATGGTGGTGAATGAAATCAATTGGTTGAGTGGCAAATTGACTAAAGTAAACTAGACTCGCATAAAAAGAGAAGGAAATCAGGTAGTAGACTGGGCTACTAGCAATGATTCTGGGCTTCAAGCTTCGATAGGTCTAATGAAGAAAACAAAGTGCCCCCCTCTTCCAAACAACCTCCAGAGTCTTGTCCAACAAGATGTGGCTAAAGGGACTTATTCCTATCTTAATTAAGGGGATTTGTTATTGAGTGGATTAAAAGGGTTTCCCCTCCAAACTTTTGGATACCTTAATTAGGCATTGATTAGGCACTTATTCCCTGAAGTTAGCTTCCCCCTCGCACGCGCGTAAGCATGCATTTTACTCTTGCTCACCTCTCCTTTCCCCAAAGGAATTCATTTGCTTTGTGGAGAAGGCGGTGGTGCTAAGTGACTTGGTGATTGGTGCAATGCAATGATTGGGTGAACAATTCTTGGCATTTGACAGGTATGGTGTGGCCTCATTTCTTCTGGTTTGGAAGTTCCAGATGGTATCTCGCCTTCTGTGATAAATTGGTACTTCTTGCCCCTTTCTGTTTGATCTTCGTTGTGACTTATCCCTATCTTAATTAAGGGGATTTGTCACTGCGTGGATTAAAAGGGTTGCCCCTCCAAACTTTTGGATACCTTATACAATGTTTGAATGATGGGTATTCCTTGCCACCCTTGATTCATTGATTTTGAATCTTGAGTGCCTTGTTTCTTCCTTCACATTCCAATCATTTTAAGGTATGTTGGGGCATTGATTAGGCACTTATTTCTTGAAGTTAGCTTCCCCCTCGCATGCGTGTAAGCATGCAATTTACTCTTGCTCACCTCTCCTTTCCCCAAAGGAATTCATTTGTTTTGTGGAGAAGGCGTTGGTGCTAAGTGACTTGGTTGTTGGCGCAATGCAATGGTTGGGTGAACAACTTCAATTCTTGGCATTTTACAGGTATGGCGTGGCCTCCACATTTCTTCTGGTTTGGAAGTAAGTTCTAGATGGTATCTCGCCTTCTGTGATAAATTGGTACTTCTTGCCCCTTTCTGTTTGAGCTTCTTCGTTGTGCCACCCATCTTTGGGCATCTAGATGAGTTGTGGAATGCACTATCCTCTTCCTCCTCACTCTCTACTTTGGGAGAAATCCATCATGGGCAGATAACAAACTGTCTTGAATAATTTTGTAGGTTGCTAATTGGATTCCTTGTTGTTTGGGGCTTTTTTCTCCCTTCCCCTGTTTCAGAGTTTGAGAAATGGGCGATAAACATAGTCATCTTGCCATGCGGGGAATCATTGAGCTCCGCACGAGACTGCAAAGGTCCTTAGAGATAGATTTGTCAGTACTCTGTCCTCCAGAATCAAGCACCCTCATTTGAAGCAATGGGTTGAAAGAATGATCCTTTTGGTTGCAAATGGCGAAGATGTGATAGAAGCCGATGTGTCATCCATCCTTAAAAGTTTGCTGCTAGACCCTTCAAACACAATTGGTGGGTGGGCAGAATATATTCAAACTAGCTCAAAACCTTAGCCATGCTACTATACTAGCAAATGTTGTGGCATCCTTTTCCCTTCATGAGGATATTAATGATGTGGACGGCTTAATGAACTGCCTGGAGGTTGGATGTTTTTCACCATGAACACCTTATTCTTGAAGGTTTGGAAATCATTAGTAAGGGGCAATCAAAGTTAATGGAACGACCGGGAATTTAGCTCTCAACAGATGCCACCTACGTTGCTCCCTCATGTTGCCCTCCTACCACCCTAGGGGATTCTGAAGATAGTCATGATCATATTGAAGATGTTGAACAAGGTGCCACCTTGGACACAACAATTGTGGTGGAGGAATGGTTTTTTGGCTTGTGTCGAAATGTATATTCTGGAAGGTTATATGGGTCTGTGTAATTTTCCCTTCCCTCTTAGTTTTAGAATTTGCTTGGTGCAAACTTTGAATGAGTATGATTGTCTATATGCTTCACTATGATATAATATAAGACTTTTGCTTATGACTTTCTCTACGTTGGTTGATTGCAAGGTTATATTGAATTAAAAGTTTGAGCCTCCTTAGTTAGAGATTTGGTGGTCTTGGGTGTGGTAGAAAGCACCTTGTTTTTTTGGTACTTCTGGACAGATTGAATCTTTGGATCAATGAGCTCATACTTGCTTCTTTCAGTTCCTGTGATTTTTGGACGATTTTCATTATTCTTTTTGCTGGTCTAGGGCCTATCCCTAGTTATCTTTAGCCAAAAAAACAACTTAGAAAAACAATGAACATTAAATGTAAATAGTAATGGTTAAACTAATTTTATTTAACATTTAAAAATTAAAACCTAAACATAACAAATGGGTTTTCATTTCAACACATTGAACTAATTGGTTCAATGCGTTGATTGAACTTGAAACCATATTTCCATAAATTCATAAGCATATCCCATAAATCATTTTTGCATTTTACAAAAATGGAAAAAAAAGCCAAGGCCCAAATGGTCTTTGAAAGAAATTTTATAAACAAAATTCAAGTTTTGATTGGAAATGCCGAATGTAGATCTATATACATACTTGTAGAATGAGAGAAAGAACTCCTAGAACGCAAGTTAAAAACCCAAAATCCTCTTGCTCTTGCTCCTCTCCTTTCCTCCTCTTTTCCTCTTCTTCTCTTTGCAAGTTTGCTCAAGTGTGATTTACAATATAGTTTAGTGGTATTTTATAAGTTTTTAAATGTACTTATAGGGTTAGGGTTTTTGTTTTCTGTTTGTATGTTTTATTTTTTTAAAATTGATTTTTAATGTACAAGCATCGGGGATGTCGAGACACCCCTTGACAATCTTAGGGGCGTAACTACATCCTCAATGCCCGACTCATATCATGGGATGTCTGCAAATTGTCCCTAGTTTTCAAGTGACGTCCCCAAATTTATTTTCATTTTTGTGCCCGAGACGTCCTTGGTTTTCAAGGGATGCCCCCAATTTTTTTCATTTTTGGGTCCCGTCCTCAAGGCATCTAGGATGTCACCTAGAACCTTGGGGATGCATCCATATGTAACACTAGAAGATATCCTTCCAATCATTTATTCACAATTTTTGCTTTTCTATCTGGTTGTGGATGATAAGATGAACTATGTGCTAGTTGTGCTCCATGTAGTAAATAGGTCAGTCCAAAGTATGCTAGTGAATATAGGATCATGATCACTCACAATGATATTGGGTATGCCGAGGAATTTATGTACCTTTTCCAGAAGACTTCTACCATTGTGCTAACCTGAAATAGATGAGGGAGTCCATAGAAGTGTGTGTACTTAGTCAGTCTTTTCATGACTACCAATATCACATCCAAATTGTTTGATTTTGGCAACCCTATAATGAAATCCATTGATATATCTTCCCAACAATGTGTTGGAATGCTTAATCATTGTAAGAGACCCAAAGTTCTGATTGTTTCTCCTTTATTTGTTGACACACCAAACATTCAGCCACAATTTTTTGCATATCCCCCATAAGACCTTCCCAAAAGAAATTATTCTGTACGGTGATAGGTCTTCAAGAACCTTTGATGTCTTGTTGGTTTGGTGAGCCTTGCATTTGAGATAAAATAGTAGCTTTTAATTGAGAGTTTTTACACAAAAAGATCTACCTTTATACCATAAGGAATCTCATTTCCAAGTGTACTTATCTGAATTAGATGGGTCCTACTGAAGTTGTTGAATGAGATAACTTGTTGAAGTGTCTTTCTGCCATTCTATTTGTGCCACATCTACCTATTCTGGATGCAACAATGAGATAGCACATATTGTTGATTCCTTGGCGTCTTGTCGAGATAGAGCATCAACTACAATATTCTCCTTTCCCATTTTGTAATTAATTTCGAAGTCATACCCCAACATCTTGGCGACCCATTTCTTCAATAATGCAGTTAAGGGTGCAGCTATGTGAGTGTAGTTGCAGATAAATCTTCTATAGTATTCTGCCAACCCCAAGAATCCCCTCAAACCATGGATGTTTTTAGGTATTGGCCAATCTTTGACTGCTACAATCTTCTTAGGGACCTGTGCACCTTCATGTGATACCACGTGTCCTAAGTATTCCAATTCTTTCACTCCAAAGGCACATTTGGATTTTTTGGCATTGAGTTGACTATCTTCCAATGTCGATAATACATTCTTCACATGCTGCAAATGTTCTTCCCATGTCTTACTGTAGATTAGGATGCCATCAAAGCAACCCCACACAAATTTCGGAAGAAATGGACAAAATACTGAATTTATGAGACTAAAAAGTAGAAGGTGCATTGGTGAGACTAAAATACATAACTAGGAATTCACAATGACCCTCATGTGTCTTGAATGTAGTCTTATGTAAATCCTGTTCCTATTTTATGTAAATCCTATTCCTATACTTGGATTTTACGATAGCCTGAGCATAAATCTAACTTAGTAAAGAAAATAGCACCATTCAATTCATCCAATAATTCATCAATAATAGGAATAGAAACCTATCTTTGAAAATGTGATTGTTGAGTTCCCTATAATAGGGGCACATTCTCCATGATGCATCCTTTTTTTTAACCATGAATGACCCTTGTAGATGACTATGCACTTTTGTTGGGACAAACAATTTCTAAGTCCAACTTTTCCTTTGACCAACTTTTTTGTTTTCAGACGTCTGATCACATGGGCAGCAGTAGGTTTGATGTTAGGAGGAATAGTTTCTGCAATCAATTCGATGGCATGATCATGATCTTGAATTGGAGGTAGGCCCTTGGGTTCATGAAAAAACTTAATGACAATGTTGAATGATCTCTTGAAGCACTTGTGGAGTTGAAGCTCTTGTGGAGTTGAAGCTTCCATTGCATGTGTTTCTAATGAATGTAGTTGTGCAACTATACCATGAGATCCCTTTTTGAGCAACCTTTCCATTCTATGAGAGTTGATGATTTGTCTTGGGAGTGATTGCATCCCTACAAGTTTGTACCTTTGCCCGTTTGCATTGAAAGCCATGAATAAGTTTTGAAAATTGAAGGATATGATTCGTAACTGCTTCAGCCATTGTACTTCCAAAACTATGTCTGTGCCCCGAAGAGGATTGACAAACATTTTTGAATCCAGCTAATAGCCCCCCGTTGAGAGTTTGATGTGATGACATTTACGCCGACAAATGAGTTGTTTGTTATCTGCTATTGTAACTTGAAAATTTGAAACTAGACCAGCAAATTAGTTGAGTTCATTTGCCAACCTTCTGTTAATGCAGTTGTGTGCACTACTTATATTGATCAACATTATCACCTTCCTCTTTTTGATATACCCTACCACTTTGAGTGTTTGTGGTGTGCTTATCCCATTTAATGCATGCAACGAAATAGTGGGACTTTCTTCCTCTTCTGAGTGCTCATGCCCTTGCTCCACAACTGGGTCTTCTGCAACTACTACTTTGTCCTTAGAAACCTAATTCTCAATAATCATTAGTTGTTTCTCACCATTGGCACACTTATGACCTTAGGACCATTTGCTACACAAAGCCAACATAGCCCCTTTTCTCTTTTCTCCAACTCTTGTTGAGAAGAGATCTTTGCAATTTTCCTTATTGTTAAAAGTATTGGCCTCATTTCTGTCTCTCCATCCCACATTTTGACATTGTGTGAATCTCCTAGTAGCCAAATTTCGTTGCTCAATGTGCAGGGCTTTCTTTATAGCATGCTTAACTGTACACCATTCCAACAATCTCACATCATGCTGAATCCGGTCATTAAGCCCATTGATGTAGAATTGTAGTTGCTGATAAGTTGTCGCCTCGGGTGTCTTGATCGGTAATCTCATATACTCGCAATTATAATTTTTTTCATATCTTGTTTTGTAACATATCTTTTTTGTTTCATATTTTTCAATTGGGTAAAATAGCTTCCTTTCCACACTTGCTTATAGAGGGCTGTTAATTCTGCAATAAAGACTTCCCTAATGAGCCCCTTCCTTGCTTTTCACTCATCATCCATTGGTACCACTGATAGGGTTTGGATTCTAAATGTTGCGAGGCTATGTCGACGTTTGTATCATCTGCTATATGGAAGTTACATTTGTACCATCAAACTTGCGGATGTCTATTTTGGGAAGTGCAATCTTTGTCCTTAGGAATGATGGCCCATCCCCTGATTTAGCATGTTTAGGTTGTACCCCCTGTGGTTGTTTGCCTGCATATGATCAGTTGGTATTGGGTCAAATCCATGATTATGATTATTATGGGGTGGGTTTGGGTGAAGTTAACTAAGATTGGACATGAGCTGCTGTTTAAACTTATCCAAACCCTCATTAAGCATAGCTGCAAAAGGGGCAATTAGATAATCCTTAATAAAGGTTACAAATTCACAACCCGTAGGAAGGTGTCCCATTAGTATTGGTGGTGGACAATAAAGATGGTCATTATCTTCTGTGATTCTAGAAGCATCAAGTCCATTAAGTTGGGAAGATGACATGGTTGGTTTCCTAGCTCTAGATATGTAGTCAGTTAGGGGAGGAAAGTACCCAACGTGAATGGTGACCATAAAAAAATAGGGTTTGGAGACCAAAATGAGCATTTTTAGGGATATATACATATTTGTTCATAATGAAAAACTGGGTATAGTGATTCAAGGCTCAAACTGGGGTTTACATCATTCCTTTTTCCTGCAACAAAATTTATGTGGGGGATACGGGGAGGTCTCTCCAAACAATGCTCAAGGAGTATGCTAGAGACATTCATAACTCACGACTGGAAAGCTCTGCCCTTGCAGAACATGCCCATGTCATGAAACACCATATTTGCTTGGAGGAGGCCAAACTAATTGTTAAAGAAGAAGATTATTCAAGAAGTTTAAGGAAACTATTGAAATAAAAAAGAGACCGGAAAATCTAAATAGGGGCAATGGGCTTGGTATTGGTGATTCATGGCACCCAATTTTGAATCAATTAAGGAGGCGAGACTATGTACATGGAAGCTAAGGTATACCATTATTGATTTATTATGTAATAATTTATTTTTGGGGCAGCCAACTTGTCATCCCTTTACTCTCATTTGGATTATTATTATATAGGGTTGGCACTTTGCTGTAATTTCTTAAAGAAATTCATTATTTTATTTTTCTCCTTGAAGATGGGTACTCATATTGTACCAGAAACGTCGGATTTAGTTTTAGTCAATGTGATGTTTCCAGAAATTACTCTTAATTTACAGCATGGAAATCTAAATAATCTCAGGGTTGATGAAACCCTAAAACATGGACCAGGGAGGTAAAAAAAAATGGATTACCGTAGAGCTATACTATTGTGATCGTCTCGGCAAGATGAATCCAATGATTACTATATCCCGTAAGTACCCGTCACATATATACTCTAGTTGGGATCTGCTGCTCAAATCGTATCCTCCAATTTCTTCTTGGTTTGAAAGATATGTAAGTTTGTATTTTCTGCTGGGGTTTGAGTAACATAAGTTTATCCGTTCCATTATTTTACCCGAGTCAGCGATGCAAAACATGCAACATAAATTTTTTGCTAGAAGTTTAGGTAAAAGAATGGTACGCCTTTGATAAAGTCCTGTTTTGTCCTTGTGCTACAAAAATTTTGATCTTTGCTTTTGGATAATTTTCTTTCTTCTTACACCAAAATATTCACTGTCCAAATTGTTGCTCCGATAGTACTTGTTAGGATATTTCTTTAAAATAAACCAAGAAAACAATAACAAAACCACTTGAATGCAAGAAATAAGCATAGATTTAAAGATAATGATGCACAAATGATAAATGAAGGCATATGAAAAGAATTCAAGAATACAACTTATGATGATTTGGAAGAGCCTATCTATTCTTATATATAGACATAATTAGGCAGGGGTGACCGAACTAGGTTGGTCTAGAGAAGCATCTAGAACTGATGAATGAAAAGATTAAGATTATGCGTGCCACAAGTCGGCCACTTCATTACTTTAATATATTTATGAAGATGGAATATTAGGGTTGTAATAATAAGCTTCTTTATATATTTTTATGCTCCTTGAAGATTTTGCTTCTTACCTTTTTACTGTAATGAAACTAATATAATCATGTAAGAAATGATGTTTTTCATCTTCTTAGACCTCTCTGAACCTAGAATTAAGTTTAAGGACTATTCGATTCTTATAGAAATTGTATCACCGAAAAATGTGTACTCGCTATTATCATTTTGAGCTCTTCAGTAATGAAGATAATATTTCAGTTTTGGTGGTGTGTCATAATTTTTCTACATCATGCATGAGAGCAACATTTATTAATTATAAACATATAGTAACTTTCGTTTCATTTAATTTCCTGCTTAGTGATTGGCTGTTGATCTTGTGTGATAACTATCCCTAGGCTATTTCTTGATGCATCGCAATCTGCTACAAATGGTTGAGAATTTTGAAAATGCAAGTACAGGGCCGAAAAACATGACCTGTATCATTTTTTTGGAAAGTAGCCTCTGCTGCGTTAGTCCATTTGAATCATTCTTTCCTTGTAAAGATCAGTGGAGAGATGCCATGAGGCCTCTAAAACCCTTGGCAATTTTATTACAGAAATTTCATAGCCTATTGAATCCTCTTAATTGAGCCATATTCTTTGCAGTGGGTCGGTCAAGGATGCCTTGAATCTTAGCTGGATTAGCCTTGAATCCCTCCTTACTAATCAAATCGCAAGTACAAAGCTTGCTTTTTGTACATTATAATTCTTTCACAGATTAAAACTTTATCCACAAAAGTTCTAAAACAATTTTTTTAGCTGAAATGATCTTTCTTAGTTCTGCTATAAACAAGAATATTACAAAATAAAAAAAGAAAATACACTTCCTCAAATAATACTTGAAAAGTTGATTGGTAGGACCCACAATGTGGCCAAAGCGTTGGTTAGCTCAAAGGCTTTACCTGAATTCATAGTCATTATATGGGTTCAAAAGGTTGTCTTCAACCGTGGCCACTTTCCCTCACCCTTGACTGATAATAACTAGATCATAAATCAGTCCTGCAAATACTGAGGCACCTTACCATTCTGCAAGTAGTTTATGTATACACATAATGAGATATCTATTCTTAGTGAGCCTCTTACTCAATTCATGGTACTTAATGCACTTTCAAAATGAACCGTTCTTTGCTATGAAAACCTTTGGAAATGCAAAAGAGTTCTTGTTAGTTACCATATGCCCTGTATCTAATAACACTTGGACTGCCTATTCAATTTTTATTCCTTTGGTTATATGATAAAACTTCTTCTGTATGCAGATGATCTTATTTTGACTGCAACAACAACCCAAAACTTAAGAGATCATTTGAAAGCCTTAGAGCTCTTTTGCAAAGAGGCCGGGTTGCAAGTCAACACTATTAAAACTATGATTTTGATCTTCTTGTGTCGAAAAGATAAGAAGCATGTGAGCTTCATAGTTGAGGGGAATCGCTTCGAGATAGGCTCAGAAAACAAGTACTTAGGGCTTCATTTCACTAACAAGCTCCGTTGGTAAACATGCTTAACGGAGAGAATCCAAGGAGGGTGGATAGCACTATCCCCTCTTCAAAACATGTGCAAAGATACTGATTTGTGGGATTGGAAGATCACTAGGGACTTGTTTGGGCTACTAGTTGTTTTAGTGGTGCTCTATGGCTGTAAAGTTTGGGCCAGTGGTACGTTAGGTCTAAAGTGGAGACAAAATGAGAGAATTCAGAAACATCTAATCACAAGCAACATCAAATTTAAAGTGCACATTCAGTACGAGATAATATTGGCAGAAACAAGTACTTTTCCGATAAAGCAGCAGCTATGGTACATTTTCCAGGGTACATAAAACAATAGAGAACTTGGAGGAGGATAGGTGGTCAAAAGCAGTAATGAGAGAAGAGTTGAACAAAAGAAGATGATATAGATGGAACAAAAGGAAGAGGACATAGATGGATCAAAACAAACTATGGATGAATAAATGGGGTATCAATCCATATGAATGCCTAGTCACCAATCAAGATATACAAAACTATGTGAGGGAAAAGTTTAAATTTAACATGCAAAAAATGCAACTCAGGAGGAAAAAATAATACTACATGATTGAGTTTAATCCCGCTTATGAGCATGACCAAAAAACTTACATAGGGGCAAAAATTAAATGGAAAATGAAGATGCTCATAGCCCGATTGAGAACCAGAAAACACCAACTTAGATCAGAGATGGGCAGGTGGAAGATCCCAAAAGAAAAGTGGGAAGAAAGAATGTCTTTTTTGTACATTGGATATGGTTGAGATGGAATGACACTATATCATGGAATGCTCCACATATGATGACATTCGAATTAGATACGTGGATAGCCCGCAGGGGATGTCAATGTCCACCATACTCAAAGGAGAAAGCATTGAAAAAAGCAGTGAACTTCTAACCAAAATCCACAGCAGGGGAATGAACCTTAAGAGGCAGAACAGTAACAGATATATTAACTAGGATCCAGCTTTACAAATCTTCTCTTTCTCGACGGATTCGCACTCCTTTGGTTATGCTTTTGCTCTTGGGGTCCCATAGGCTGTTTTGGCCTTGTGGACGTTATTGAAATCTCTATCTATCTATCTATCTAAGCCTTTAGGATCTTATGAAGAAAACGCTACTGGTCTCAATCTTAGAACCACTTGTGACATAAATCCAATTATCACCCTTGTTTCACCTGGCTGTTGCTTCGGTCTTTGCAACATTTCACTTCAAAACTTGTTTACTTTCAGGAGAATGAGACAACACAATCAAGCTTGTTTTTAGGGATTGTAATGTTGCATGAGCGTTTTGGGATTGATCTTTATTGAATATGCCATCGGTTTTATTGGGCCCCTGCATAGGGAGCTATCTTGGGAGACCTGTGTATGATTAGACAACATGGTAGTCAATTGTAGTTTACAAGGTTGACGGGTATCACATTTTTTGAAGAAGATACAACGTGACATTTATTGATGGGGTTTCTAACCTTCATTCAGGGGGAGGCTAATATGTTTTAAAGCAGTCATTGGCTCAGTTTTTAAGAAATAATTGTTTTATTTTATAGAAGATGCAGAATCCCCGATTTCGGTGCTAAGGCTGATGTGCTTCTCATATATGTTGGGAGGGAAAACCTACATGGATGGGGACCAGCCCTTTAACATACTCTGATGTATCATTTGAGATACTCCTGTTCACTTATGTAATATAACATGCCTTTTCTCAAGAAAAAAACAGGCCTTTGGAATTCCTTTTAAATTCATAGTAGTCTGGCATTTATTGATAGCATATTGTTTTTAACTTTGCGCATTTATCTTTGGACGATCCTTGCTGTTGCCACATAGCTGAATGCTATATTGTTTCCAACAATATCTCTAGGAAGGTCCTTTATGCAACTGTTTCAAGAAAAATGCAGATTTTTAAAAGCAGGCCATCTATGTTCAAGGTAGAGATGCAATAGGTAAGACCTCCATACCAAGCTGAATTGTATGAATTTTAGTGCCAGTACCCACAAATACTAGGGTTGAGACCATGGATACTTTCTTTATCAATCAGCATTACACATTTACAACAGAAACCCACAGTCTGCTTTCCAAGACCGTGGGTAATTGCTTGATCAAAGTCTTCCTATGAACCTTCGTTCAAAGTGATTAGTGAAAAAGAATGATTAAAAATGTAGATTGCAAGGAATAGATTGGCAGTTGCAACTTGCCTCCCATATACCTCCCAGACCTCTTACTGCAGAAAATGAATACAGACCAACACCCTCTTCAGCTGCTAAAGATGATAAGAAATTGGCTGTATTTTTCCTTCCACAGTGGTGCATTAGGATACTTTTCCTACCTGTGAAGGTGCTTTTTTCTGTAAGGTTGATATGATTCAGTTTGTGATGTTAGGTCCTTTCTGCCATTATGTTTAGGTTTGCAGGTATCAGCTTGTACTGTCATGCCAACCTTTAAGCTTTCTTCTTGCAAAGTTCAGGTTTTCTTGTTAGGTTATATTGTAGGATAACACATTTATTCTGGGAGAGCATTTTGTATCGCCATTCTTTACGCCATACTGCTAAGTCTGCAACACTCAATTGGAATTGTCTATGTTCATTTGAAACTTCGAGTAATTTCCTTGATTTTCTAATAGAATGCCAGATGTTTGTATTCTGTACTGTCATTTTTCAAGTAGCAGGGAAGTACTGTTGATATTTTGTTCAGATGGATCGTTCACAGGCTACTTAGGGGTTTGACTTTGATCCAGTTGCCGAGTATCTATACAGATATTTACCTTTCTCTCTTTTGTAGGAAGACATTGGCTGAAAATGTCTTGGAAATGTAGTAGTTTCAGCGCAGGAAGAAGGATCCCATGTTTGAACTCATTGGTACACAGCTATTTATATGAGCTCAGTCATTGGGGTCCTCCTTACTGTGGCATGTTTTCATAAAAGCTCTACTTGATACCATGCAGGTTGCATTCTGCTTGCTTTGTATTCTTTTGCTGATCTTTTTACCTGTTGACTAGTATTAATCTTCATTTTTTGCAGTTGGAAGCATTCAAGAAAACACTTATGCAATCACTTCAGGAGGATGATGAAACACCTGTAAGTTTAAAGTTTTCTTTGAATATCCGAGTGCAGTAATTAAATGGCATGTGTGATATACAATGGGCGATCTGTTTTTGTTTTGATTTCCAATTCAAAGAATTAGTAGATGGGTGCATCCCCAAGCACTGACATGGCACTGAAATGTGATCTTAAATGTTCTGAGAATTTGTGAATGGAAGGGGAATTGTTTAAATTCTATTGTTCTTGGTGGATTGTGTCTGCAGCAATCAGAGACATCACAAAAAGCTCCACGACCAGCAAAATCATCTTTCAGCTCGTCATTAAGAGGTGCCATACAGATTATAATGAATTTCAGCTCGTCCATTTTGATGTATTTAATTTTCCTATTGGTAGCAACCTGACCGTGATTGCATGTCCCATTTTGGCTGTCTAAAGTGTAGCTGCTTGTTTTCGTCCTGTCATTTAGTTGGATCAATTCAATTAAATCTTTATTTACAATGAATGGATGTTGCACATTGAATTCATGCAAGAAAAACTTAAAACCAGCAAAATAATTTATGATGGTGCAGAAGATGCTGTTGATGGTGCACTATCAAATCAGGTAGGAAGTGAAACGATGGAAACAAGTAGTTCAGTTCCGGAAGAGGTTAATCATTCAGATTATGATGGTGCGTGGAAATTTTTAATATATTGTGGCCTGAAGTTAGAGATGATTTGTTTAAAAGTAAGGCACTGTTGGAAGATTTTCTATAACCAGTAACAATCATTCTTTATGTGGCTTTGCAGCTTCAAGGCATGGCGGACAGAGATTTTCATTTACTCCCTATCTCACGCCACGGCGTACTCCAACGGGAACACCAAATACGAAATCTGCTGCAGGTTCACCAAAAATGTCTCCTGTAAGGTCTCCAAGAAGACATTCTACTTCTGGGTCTCCTACAAAGCGACAATCTGAAGGCAGAATTTCATCATCATTACCACCAATTTATCATGCAACAGCACCAAATTCACCTCCTCAAAAAAGATCAATTACAGGTATTGTAGCAAAGCTATTAGATATATTAAGAAGGGAAACACTGTTAACCTATAGAATAACGCTCTCTTGTTACAAGGTGGTCCTTTGTTACTTTCCCACAACTTATAAGATTTTTTATATCTTCTCACAAGATTTTCTCCATTTCAGCACGCACTCCACGAGTTGATGGAAAGGAGTTCTTCCGTCAAGCTAGGTCTGTAAATATGCAATACTCTATCTTGTCAAGTTTTAAAGTTTTGTTCTTTTTGTTAAACTGAGTATCAAAAGAATAATTTAGGTTGAATTTTTTTTGGTGGTTACGATGAAATAATGACTTCATATTATTGTTATTCAGGAACCGGTTATCATTAGAACAATTCAGTGCATTCCTTGCAAACATTAAAGAGCTCAATGCTCATCAGCAAAGCAGAGAGGTGATTATTGTAGTTCTAGTTCGTTAATGGCAGTTTTCTAGAAACAGATTTCTACCCTTGGGAACACATTCCTACAATATTCCAATGGTAATGGTTGTATTCCGTGTGTGTTTGTTTTGTACTTCTCATAGCAGCGATGAATGGTGAAATGGGACAAAAGATGACTTCCCCACTGTTTTAAATGATTCCTTCTTAGGGTAGAGGTCTGTTTTTCCATATAAAATTTTTATACTGTCAGCTTCATTCAGATTTCTTTATTTTCACGCCAGTTCTATTATTTAATGCACGGATGATGCATTATTGCGCCCAAATTAACACGGAGCATGTGTAGCAAGACTTTGAACCCCGGTCATCATCATGGAAATTACTTTGCCTGACTACTAAACCATAGCTTCCTGTCCTGTCATAGGATATTTGAATATTACGTAAAATCAGTATTTTATGTATGCTAATTTTTCTTGTAATTGTATTATGTTATGTTTTCAGATTTCTATATTTTTTGTAAACCATAATTTACCCTATTTTATGTTCTATCTTTTTGATTTTGTGGGACAGCTACTATGCTTCTTACAATCTACTATACTGTTCGAGGCTCATTGATAATTATTGGATGTTGAAATCTAATGGATGACATAAGCATTGGCACATTCAGTAGATGGCTGGAAATCTATATCTTCTTTTCCAAGTTGGGGTTCCGTTCATTCTATGAAAATGTTTGTATAACATTTCTGAACCAGAAAAATTACAAACATTTCTTAGGCTTGAGCATTAGATTGAGATAGCTTTGCTACCGTCAAAAATGGCAACAGTTGGAATCTAGTCTATATGCATGATAGGCTAGAATTAGATGTTTTTAACTTGCTGTTTATAGACATTTCAGAATGCTGTATCCTGTATATTAACTGATGTTTTTCCTGCTACCGTAGGAAACCTTGCGTAAGGCTTATGAAATTTTTGGTTCAGATAATAAAGATTTATATCTGGCATTCGATGGATTGCTTAGCCGCCACTTGAATTAATCAGAGTATCCAATCCTTTTGTTTCCATATTTGCATGGTAAGTGGCTACTTGTTTCTCTGCTCCCTTGGAAAAATTCCTATCAAGACTTGGTAATAATTTAATTTGTAAATGTGTGGTGTTTTGCAACACAAGCTGAGAGAGAACTTATGGTTTTTCTAACGAACAAATTTTTATTTGGCTGCAGTTTCTATGTTGCATAGGAGATTGGGTTTATGTCAGCAACTTTGTGTTGACAACTCTAGCCAAGTTTGAACTATGGTTCTTTCCTTTTGTTGCTCGTTTCTGACATAGAAGTCACTTGTTAATAAGTATACGGACTTGCAGCATTACATGACATTGTAGTTTTCTGAATATCATAGTATTGAAATGCGTGAGGTACACTTGGTATATTTGGTGACAACCGTTTGTGATTGGCTCAAAAAATAATAGGTTTTGTTTAAGGTTGCAAGTTTATGCAGACAACTTGACAATGTATACATGCCAAATTTTGTGCAGACAACTTGACAGAGTATACATGCGACAGGGTTTCAAATCAGTGGAATTCCATTTGAAACTGATAAGCGCATGGTCATTTATTTTGGTGTTATTGGACTTGTAAATCATGTTGTGTATCCCATACGTATTGTTTTTCCAGTTCCTTGATTTGGAGGGATTGATAAGCGAGCAATTCATTGTTATTTGTTAATTTATTTTGAGAGCTTGTGGCAATTGTGGCTTCCAGCGTTTGGAAGTGCTTTGCCAAATTGTTGACATGGTTTTGATTATATTTTATACAGGATGGATAGAGAAAATCAGTATGGATAGGCGATTAGGAAGAACTGACAAACTACTTTTCACACGTTTGTGTCTGCAGAAAAGTGAAATATAAAATACCTTGGCATCGGAAATGAACCTGTTTTAGAGCTTAGTTAAGTGGATAACATTTTCATCTGTATGATGGCCTCATATAACAAACACTTTTCAAACCTTGTATTGACTATATGCAAGCTGAATTTCATGGACTACGTCAATCCAATGAGGAAAAACATCATATTGAATGAAATAAAATATTAAGTGTAAAATAAAGGAGTGACGAACTCAATTACATTCTCCACTGCAACCACAGAAAATACCACCATAGAGAAGTGTGCATCATGGCCTATCTTGGGCTGTTTTTTCCTTGAAAAGTCCTAAGTATGACTAGATCTTGTTCTTGCCAAAAGATTTTGAGAAATCATCATTTTTTTTACCTATCAAAAGAATTAAATATCCAGTTCTTGAAATATGAACAATTTTATTCCTCACATCTAATAATCAGACACAGTAAATCAATACGGGTATTTCATGTATGCAACTATTTAAAACTGAGTCTTTTAAGCATCTTGTCGATTGGAAATACCCACATGAGACTGCATAACATTTGACTCCAGCCATATCATTGTGCTATGAAGGTATGCTGGCCATAAGATCTTCAATAGCTGCTTCTTAAAGCTCTAGGATCATTAATTTTTACATGGCTTTCACCAAGCAGTAATAATCCATATATTCTTCGTTGCTGTGCAAAAATTGTAGCCAAGCCTGCAAACCAATTGTAACTGACAATTTGCCAACATAGATCTAACACTAAATGCCTGAAATTGAAATAAGTGCTACTACACTTTATGAACCATGCTTAAATGTTGCAAGAAAATGAATGCTTGCCAAACATGATTGCTAACAATTCAATTCAGCGATGGAATTGTCTAAAAAACATGAAAAATCTAAACAAAAATATTGTAGTTACGCTGCAGAAATAGAAAATAGGAAAGTGGAGATGGACGGTGCCCTTGCTATTCTATTCAATATCCACAATTGGCGATAAAAATTCCAATGGGATAATTGAACTAATGTGGACTTCACAACATCCTACTGCCCTCTACTCTGCAAAATCAGACAGTTCGATCTCCTATGTTGACATAATGATACAATTGTTACAAACTCGAATAGATTGATCAACTATAGACTATTACACAATTTCAATTCTTGACATGCCATTGGAAGACCAAGTGAACAACCATGGCCGAGCCGTAAATTTTGCTGCAACACCTTGGAAGCTCAAGAGTTTTGTCTATATAAGCCATTGCTTTGCATTTGTTGTGAAATCATTGTTTGATGTGATCTAAGATCTGCACACATATTAGACAGTTGAATATGCATGGATGACATTGTGTATTGGCTATTTTTATTGCAATATGATGGTTCATAATGCTCACAAATGAGATTCATATCATATAACAAGACTGAGTATGGAAGCTTTTGACATTGTTCATTGAATCGAAGGTAGTTATTTTTCTTTGTGAAGGACCAAATGCATATTTGTATATTTAGCCATTTAACAAGCTAAAGTATACAAAATTGTCTCTCCATAAACCAATTTCATTTACAAGGGAGCTATGCAATGCAGAGAATCACATTCTATGAAAATATGTTTATCTATTATGTATTCCATGCAAGATGAACAATTTATGAGGATCTAATTTTAGTTCATATGATTTAATTGCAATTGCATCACCAATTTGCAAACAATTTAATAAACTGTCAATGATACCATTGCTTAGTTCTAAAGGTGTGTGTTGAAAATGTAATAGTACATGAAACACGTCAAAAAAACAATCACCAATATTGTATTTAAACGATTTGCCTTGAAAAAGATGATGTTCACTGAGAGCATCATCAATGTTATTGTATTATTTTTTGTTCCTTGTTCATAGTCTTCTATAACTATTGGTTTTTCTAGTGTTTCGTTTTATTGTCTCTTATGTTTTTTGAGAGTAGAGACAATTTTTATAAAAAAAAACAAACAAACTATACATATATGGTAAAATATGCACCACCAGTTTGCTGATACAAGAACTTGATTTTTTCAATCGAATGCACTATTGCAAACCTTTGTATAGAGGAAAATATAAGATTAACTAAATAACTAATAAAAGCAGTTAACATAAATTGTATAGACAAAAAAATATAATATCAATTGAATAACTAATAAAATCAAACAACTTTGATTTTTTTTTGAATAGTCAAATGCATTTGGACTATGAACGTGAAAAAAAAGTACAGATCTATTGGGAAAGTGATTGTGCATATAATCTGATTTATTTGTGTACAAAACAAATGTTAGAGTAAAATTTAAATATTATTAATAGATTAGGTGAACACAAAAGAAAAGTTTTATTACATTGTTCATGGCTAATAAGTATAGGTCAACAGTGATGTGCGTACCTATAATTAGTTAATACAATACCCTGATTTCTAGTACAATGCACAACTATGAAAACCTCTATAGAGGAAGATACAAGGTTAATTGAATCCCTGATAAAAGTGATGGACATAGATAGAATGGAATAAAAATATAAGATTATGTTAATAATTAATAAAATGAAAGGACTTTCTTTTTTTGGAACACTCAAAAGTATTTGCACAACAAATAAGGAAAAAAAATGTGCATACATATCTAAAAGGTAGCCATGAATTTATTTTGTTTTGATTATGAATATAGAGAAAATGCAATAGTAAAATTTTAACATTATATATAGATTAGTTGAAGAGAAACGAAGAGGTTAATTGAATTACTAATGATTAGTCAAATGTTCTATACATAGGAATTAGTTACATGTACTATTGGAGATGCCTATATAAAATAAAATCAAAGATAATGACATTGAAAAGTAGTTGGTTCATAAATAGTTGGATGAATAATGCTAAAAAAATAGTTAAATTGTTACATTGTAAAGAAATTCTGAAATATTGTATGAAAGTGGGATTTATCACTCTCTTTTTTCCAGTCTAACATGCAGATAAGATTGTTTGGAGTGGTAATAGAACACTGATTTATTTGACACAAAAATAACTTTAAGGCAAAAAATTGAGAATAAACTTCTTGTGTCTCTATTTGTTTGTGACGCAAGACGAAAACAATATGAGCACGTAAAGAGTCGATATCAAGCACAATTTAAAAAAAAAATTGGAAACACATTATATTTCTAGCACAAACGATATATAAATTCATGTCACTCACATAAAGCTCTGATTCTATACCAATCGATACAACAATAGAATTGTAATTTTTATATTTTTTTGCGATGCGAAAAGAGAACAAGATCTTGGATCACATTGGACATGTAAAGACACTTAGTAGACATTCTTTGTGGGTAGGATTTACATGTATTGAATGTGTTCAACTAATGCATTTCCTAGGGTATTGTCCTAACATACTTGGGTCTCCCTCTCAATTCGATTAAGTGGTTTTATTGTTCATTGAGGTGTTTAAACTTTTGAAGGTCTTGTATGCATATAAAATGGATTCTTAATGACATGTTTTATTGTTAAGGGACTTGTTGGTTCATTGATCCCCCAATCATTATTGAGTTGGGTTTGGTTGGAGTAATTTTGACCCTATACGTGTTTAGGTCTCATAATTTTGTCTCATTTTGTTTTGTTGAGTATGATGTTAATATAGGCACTTGTGTTTTATTTTTAAAATTAATATATTTTATTTTTTTAGGTGTTTTGGAAGGTTATTTAATTTATTTATGACTTTAATTAAAGTTTTGGTCACTTTGAGACATTTAAAAAAAATAGTTAGAACTTTCAATTAAACGTTAGTTCTCTCCAGTTCACTTTAGTGTACTCCAGTTCACTTTAGTGTAATGTAGTTCACTATTTGAGTATTTAGTTGAGTGTAAATTATTATCCACTCATTTCTAAAAAGAAATCACATAGTTTCTTGATTATATGACTTAAAGTTATTTGACCTAATTTGTTTTAATTAGTTTAGTTGGTTGACTAAGATGACTTTAAAGAGGTTTCTTATATGACATCCAAATCTTAATAATAAATTAAATTTAGTTTATTTAGTATATTTTCAGTTATCTTAGTTTATTCTCAGTTCACTTAGTGGTCTAGGAGTTTTTTATAATATTTTTATATTTAGACTTTACTTGCATTGCAAGTTATATTGTAATAAACTTATTTTAACTTTATTAATAAGAATTGCACACAAAGGTTGTGTGGTGTGTTAATTTAAATTGATGAGCTTTTTATATGTTTTATCTCTGATACTATTGCAGGTATACAATATATTAAACCAACACATATTTTCAAGATTGAAGATATCCAAGACACTTTTTGATCAACAATTACACTCACAACATAACTAATTTGACAACTAGTAATTCTGGGACAATTTTGTTTATATATAGCTTCAATTTTAGAGAGACAAGATTGATTTGTACTCAATCTAATCATTCAAAACTTTTATTTGGTATCAGACCTAGGTTCAAGCAAGGTTTCAAAGATTTTTTAGGTCACTTTTAGAAGATACAATGGCTTCAGTAAATTTTGTTTCCATAAACATTCTTATTTTCAAAGGTGACAACTTTGAGTATTAGAAAGATCAATTGAAGAGAATTCTTGTGGGAGAATGTTACTTATGGGTACACACTGTATAACAAAAGAAAATGACACTGATCTACAAATGAATTTTAGTTCAGAGAAGATAAATGACACTAGTTCTTTCGTTTGTTGTTACATTTAGATAATCGAAGTCATGACCAATATGGATTCATTAGACCTAACTAAGGGGTCTCCTATCGCACAATATCACTAGAGAAGGTTCTAAAACCTCTAGTCAAACAATATCACATAACAACACTAACTAAGTCCTATGGTTTTTAACAAGGTAAATGACAAAGTAAAGTAAATTTATGTTAGTACTCACCAAATCTTGTGGCACAAATGAAGATAATAAACATACAAGTAAACATGCAAAGAAGAATTCTACTCAAGTCAATGTAGAGGTAATCCTATTGCATGAAAAGAAAAATATATTCATAAGCTAACACATGCAAATCTATCTACCAATAAAGAGGAACAAGAGTTATGAATACTTACCTTGAAGATGAATTCATCGAGCCTCAATCTCTCCCTTGGCCAATGGTGCTTTGCAAGAGGTTGTTATGGTTCATAAGGATAATAAATATAAGCCAAATCTAGGTTATATGACTTTTCCTATGTATCCAAAAGATTTTTCTCACATGATAATATTCTTCTATCCAAATGAGTATGAAACCTTAAGCAATGATTCCTCAAGTAGAATGATGAATAAGCAGATGCACAAATAAATGATTATCTATATCTCTCTCTAATGAAAATGGCAAAAAATATGTGTTTATATAGTCAGATTTAACCCTAAACCCTTTCGAAGTTTTAGTCGACCCAATTGACACAGTTCTTTAAGAAATAAAATAGTTAGGTCCTAGACTAAGTCGGCTAGGCCAACTTAGTCCTGTAACGTGCTCATTTTTAAGAATAGATTCAACCCATGCGATTATGTTCAATAGATGACAAAAAAAGGTTTTGGATTAGGTAGGGCTATTTGAGGTGGTGAATTAATTGGAGGAGTGTTTAAGTGAGGTGTCAAAGTTTAGGGAAACCTATATGAGAAGTTTGTATTGGTTGTAAGTGGTGGTATATGGAACAACAATCTTATGAAGCACTAATGGTCTACCCACCTCTTTCCTGGTATACCCTTTAAGACGTGCACTTAGAGAGATTGAGGCTTGATGAGTTCTTGGAAGAGAGAGCATCAATAATTGATAAAAAATATTATGTATACATATGCTCTACTCGAAGCTCATCACTTGTCACCCAATTGTAAAAAGCGATGGTGCTTCGGGAGAACACAATAACACACAATGCTACTCAAGTCAATGTAGAGGTAATCTTAATGCATAAAGCGAGGAACATATTCATAAGCTAACACATGCAAACATACCTACTAATAAATAGGAGCAAGAGTTAGGAATACTTAACTTGAAGACAAACTCGTTGAGGTTCAATCTCTCTCTTGCCCAATGGTGCTTTGTAAGAATTTGTTGTGGTTCATAAGGATAACAAAGATAGGTCAACTCTAGGCTACACGACTTCTCCTATGCATCTAAAAGACTTTTTACACTATACAAGATTCTTCTCTCCAAAGGAGGTATGGAACCCTAAGCAATGACTCTAGTAAAATGGTGGATAAACAAATGTGTAAATAAATGATTATCTCTATCTCTCTCTAATGAAAATGGCAAAAAGGACATGTTTATGTAGCCGAATCTAACCCTAAACCCTTCCAAAGTTTTAGCTGACATAATCATCTCAGTTGACCCAGTTCTTGCTCATATTAAGAATAGAGTTAGGTCTCATATTAAGTCTCATATCTAACCCCAAACCGTTCAAAGTTAGGTCTCATATTAAATTGACCTAGTCCTGTAACTTGCTCATTTATAAGAATAGAGTTGGCCCATGCGACTGTGTTCAGTGGATGAAAAAAAAAGGTTTTATCTTAGGTAGGGGTTGTTTGAGGCAATGAATTTCATGGAGGAGTGTGTAAGAGAGATGTCAAAGTTTAGGAAAACATATACGATAAGTTTGTATCGGTTACAAATGGTGGTATAGGTAATAGTAATCTTGCAAAATAATAATGGTATATCCATCCCTTTCTCGGTGTATGCTTTAAGACATGCACTCAGAGAGATTGAGTCTCGATGGATACCTACAAAAGAGAAAACATCAATAATTGATAAAAAATATTGTGTGTATACATATGCCTCACTTAAATCTTATCATATGTCATGCAGTTGTAACATAGGATGGTGTTTTGGGAGAACACAATAACACAATGTTGAGCTAAGTAAATTGTAGTAAGAAATGAATAAGATAAATGCAAGGATAAAATTGAAAAATACATACCATTGCTTACCTTAGCGCTGTAGAATGGAATTAAAGTGAGAGAAATGTAGAGGTGTCCAATGTAAGGAATAATAGGTGAACCTATAATATATATATATATATATATATATATATATATTGTAAAATATACATATAATATGTAGAAAAATTCTCTAAGACATCAGAATTTCAGAACATTTTTCAGTTCAAAAAAAGGGCTAGTAGAGACAAAGTTATGGGTGATAGTAAATAATTGGTACATAAATAATTTTGAATAGTAAATATAAATATAGTGAAAATTAATTCAATATATATATATTGTAAAATATACATATAATATGTAGAAAAATTCTAAGACATCAAAATTTCAGAACATTTTTCAGTTAAAAAAAAGAGCTAGTAGAGACAAAGTTATGGGTGAAAAATGGATTTTGTTAGTAAATAATTGGTACGTAAATAATTTTGAATAGTAAATATAAATATAGTGAAAATTAATTCATTTGTTATTTTTATTATTCTGAGAAAATACTGCTATGAGATACTTATTTAAGCCCAGAGAGTGACCATGGTGAGGAGATTATGACTTTGATGTGGAGGACGCTTAGCGGCTGTAACCCATGCAACTCAGGTAAGTGGTGCATTAATTTTATTTTTTAGTAATTTTAATTGAAATTAAGTTAGATATATAAAAATAGATATTAAAGAAAATGTAGATACCAAAAATAACCTTACAAAATATTTAGGTAAACTACAAGTAAAATAGGTTATTGGGTAGGAAAGAGTCGAACTAATAAATGCCTAAGGCATTTATGGTAAATGGTTGAAAATCCATCCCAATTTTTGAACAAAGTCAACAAGGTCGACTTAGTTAGAAAATGGAAAAGGAGTAAATGAGGTCGACTATGTAGTAGAGAGATGATTTAGTATTTTGAGGGTGGTCGACTACGTAGAAGAGGACCGACTCAGTTGAAAAGAAAGACATGGCTGACTTAGTATATTTTAGTCGATGCAATATGCAATAGGTGGTTGATACACTCTGTTAAATGAGGTCAATTGCAGGCAAAGGGATAATATAGTATGCATAGTATGGGAAAGGGATGATTTAGTATCAAAAAGGTTGATTGTGTCTGTAAGAATGGGTCGATCACATAGTAGAGAGCTGACTTAGTACGGCAAAGAGGTGACAGGGCTGATTTAGTATCAAAAAGGTTGACTATGTAGGAAAAAGGTGACAAAATAGGAAAAATAGGTTGATGAAGTAGTTAATTTTTAGTATTTTAAGAATATTAAGAATGTATTTTATCATTTTACATCGAGATCTAATACATTCTCTATTGTTTGACATTTTACAGAGACGACAAAGATTTTGGCATATAGTTAATGCATTATGGCTACCAAATTTTCTAGATTGACTGTCAGATGTGGACCAAGCTTGGTTGGTTTCCTTGGGATTTTAAGGCATCATGGAGATGAGGAATATCCTACTTAGAGTTGATTTATTCATCATGTTCTGAGGAGCATGGGAGTGAATGATCAACACTTTTTGATAGGAGGTGGAGGGGGATACCATAGAGGTGGGCATCACCTTGGAGGATGTCCAAGCCTTGCTTGGAATTCCCATTTTTAGGACTCCTATCATATGTAATTCATCAGAGGTGGAAGATGAGAGATGAGCCCTAACCCATTGGGAGATAGCCTTAGAGAGGATTTACCTTTGGTTGTAGGTTAACTTATTCGATGTGTATATCTTGGCCATTTTGAATATCTGAAAGGATGTGATAGGACTTGTGACAACATGTTGGGTTTTTTAATATTATTAATACAACATCGACAATAAAGTCTAGCCCAATAAGCTAGCACAATGTCCCTTTCATGCAAGATTGAGGTCTTGTGTGCTCACCCAAAGTAAGCAGCTTAAGACCGATTCTCATAGGTTTTTGTTGCACAATAATAATTAGTTATATTCTTTATGTCAAACATGTATTCAATTAGATATTATATAAATTAAAAGATAGACTATTAAGATCATTGGAGTTCTAAGTTCTACTACCATAATTACACAGATTAACAACATTGTAGTTTCATAGTTACTTCTTATAAAAGAAAAGATGCGCTAGAATTTATTCTAACTCACACAAAATCATTCATCATAAACACAATAAGTTTGATAAAACCCACAACTTCATATATTAATCTTAACCATCACATTAACAATACATCCATCTATCATCATCATCCTCTCTGTAGTCTTTTACAATAGGGGTATTTATACTTATTTATCCCTGATCAAGTGTTTGTAATCATTAATGACTCAAGTAATTATCCATCAGACTCCTAATAGACTGGGAATCACGGCATTCAACAAGCTCTTCTCCTAAGGATCTGGGACTTTGTGCCCCCTATATCCACGCTCTATGCTATATCTTTGTTGTTGTGTGTTCTCCTTGCAGGCTGGTGCAAAACTTCCTACGAATAAGTTTTGGATGTCCCATATGAATCATTCCCTTAACTATTCCCACTGCTCACATGCTCCCCTAGTCTTCTACTTTAGTTTAGAGTTCTAAGTCCTTAGGTTCCTTGTGATTAATTCTTCTTTGATTGGGTCCTCTTGTGCTGGTCCTTCTATATTGTTGTCCTCTTATGCCCTATAGATTTCACACCACGGTGCTTCTGCACCTATCAAGTTCTGCACCATGATCCTTTTACACCATGGTCCTTCCATGCCATGCTAGTTCTATGTCAAAATGGACAATACTTATCCAAAATTTGGGGCCAACATCACCCCATACTAAGCTCTTAGTCTATACCAGACTAAGTTGTGCTAATGATGTTCATAAAAAATTCAGGTTATGTCTACTCGATTTCTCTATTAACATTGTCCCAATGTGATAATGCCTCAAGCACCTTGGCTATTATTTATTCTATGACCCCTTTCAATTTATTCATCTCCTTGGGTTGGTTAGAGTTCTCATTGGGCTTCTTTACCAGTTTGTCTAGGGATGCAATAACATCCTTCTAGATGTCTTCAAGTGTAGAGACCTCTTTGTCAACCTTTCCTGAGAGGGATGCAAAACTTGCATTCAGCTATTGTTGATGTGTGTTGATTGTGTCTTCCATTGTATCCACATCCCTAAATGCCTTGGCACACTCATCATAGTCCTTTATTAAAAGTATGACATTAACCATCTGCTGTCTTTGGGCTTCTTCAGCTTGGAGCTGAGTCTCCAAGATTTTATTTAGGCATGCCAGTCGTGCAAAAATTCCATCCAAAATGGGGATAACTTCCCGAACCTTGTCTAGGGTGCACTTGCAGACTTCTATTACCATGGTGAATTAATGTGCTAGCTCCAGTCCCTTGTCTTTTGATGTGGGCTGCTCTTTGCATTTATTCAATAAGAGGTTCACTAGGGTTTCTAATTTTCTTATGGCTCCCTATCAAGAGGTACACCATCTGCCAACACCAATTCCTATTGCAATTTTGTTTACAGAGGTTTAAAGCTTTCACTTTTCCCTCTATGGCTCTTAGATCTGTTGCTTCAAAGTGGCCACTTCCTTGGAAAGTGCTTATTTATTTATAGCCTCTTTATTATACATATCCATAATTTGGGCATGTTTTTTTCGACAGTGTGTGCATCAAAATCTGATAAAATGTTCTAGTGCATGATCTCTATGCCCAACTTAAAAAATGTGGCACTTACTAGAATAGGGGAGATATTTGAGTATCCACACATAGTATCTTGGGAAACACAAGAGCATTTGGTCCCAATGAGAGGCTGTCTAGAGGAAGCTCAAATTCCCATTCCTCATTATACATTTCTAAGAGGAAGGACACTTGTTTTCTTGTTTCCAAGGTTGTGTCTCATGTACCAAAGTATGGCCATAGATAGAGCATCTTTTCAGGGATGCTAAACTAATAACGCTCATGTGGATTGGTAGATGCATCATTACCAAGCTCTTCTATAAACCTGGTTTGTTCCTTCTCCTTACTAGGGTCATGCTCTAAGGTGGCTTATTTTTTGATAGCCATGGAAGTGCTACCAATGGTCCTTTCACTCTCTTCTTCCTTACCATCCTCTTCACCATAGAGTGGTTCAACATCAAACAATGAGTTGTCAGTGGTGACTTTATCCTCCCACACTAGTGAGGGAATCTTGTTAGAGTTAAAATCTGAGCTATGAACCTATACTTCAAGAATGTCCTATTGGGGTGCTTGCCTAATGGTTTTCTACTAGGCAACTCCTAAAGTAGATGATTTTGGAGGATATGGTTGTGGAATAAACTTAGGGGGAGAAAGTGGAGGTAGAGGAGAAGGTGGAGGTGGAGGAACTATTGGTTGTGGAGATTTGGGAGAAGGTTGGGGAGAAGAGGGTGTGATAGAGAAGGGTGCAGTGGAGAAGGGTGTGATGGATATGGAGAAAGGTGAGGTGGAGATGGAGAAGAGTGAGTGGAGATGGAGAAGGGCAAGGTGGATATGAGTGATGAGGTGTAGGGCTTGATTTAGGGGTTTGGGTAATCTTCTACCACTTCTATGGAGCCTATTGTCCACTTATGCTAGCACCAAGCTTTGGACACTTTTCTTTAATGGGGGTGCCTTTAGGAGCTTATCCTTAGGGTCTCTAACCTAGGGATCATTTTAGGGATGCAACATGTAGAATAAGTGGTGTACTTATTCGCCAACCATTATCTGCTTTACCTTGATATCCCTTAAGTCCATCTCCTTCTTCTCCTAATAGGCCTTCTTGCCTAGATAGATGAACATCTTTCAGAGAGTATGAATCTCCATATCAATATTTTTAGATTCAAAGATAATGGGCTATGCATCGTATATCCAATTTATAGAGTCTACAAAGCACCATGTTGAGAAGGCATATGGTAACTTCAACCATGAAAAGAGTTCTCTAGAAGGGTTCATCCTGATGCGTTCAAGGGAGAATTGCTACTTTATGACAAATTAGGCTTGCTCAATAACCAAAGTGCATAAGTCCTTCAGGATGTGCCACTCATTCTTAAACATCACCTTCATCCCATCTAACTAGTACCTCATCTTGATATTGTATGAGGGGGTGATGTGCTAAGGGCATGTGAATGTCTTTTAGCATTTAACAAGGGACTTGTATATGAGAGGGTATACCCACTTCAACACTCCTGAGCTATAATCCAACATGCCAATTTCATAAAAAATCATTAAGAGAAGGAATAACCCCATGAGAACCTGTACTTAGGCATCTAATGGGTCTTCTTTGCATCCTTGATGATCTTCTAGGTAAAATATATATCCCAATTATATTTAAGTCCCTGAGTGACTTGGTGGGCAATATGGAGGTGTGCCATATCGACTTCTTTGTATCAATCGATCCCACCAATCTTGGTCATAATGATCCATGCTATAACCCAAAAGGTGGGATCCTATAGGTTCTTGATGTGCATAGTGTGGCCCTGCTTTTGGTACATAAGTGTCATGGTGGTGCTTTGGATCTCCTTAGTGCCTACCAAGTAATCAACCACACTTAACCCTGAGCATTAAAATCCCATGACCTTGCTTATTCTCTTAGGCATGCTCTTCATAATTTATCCAATGAAGTAGATGTAGTCCTCATGGATGTGTGAGAGAAGGAACTAAAGTACCTTCATGGGTTTTCCAAAGTATGGTAAATTAAAGAACAAGAACAACACTATGGCATCCAGCTGGTTGAATATCTTAAGATCAAACACTACCTGGTTCTTGGTGTTTTGGTGCTTGACACAGTAGTCATTCTAGAGTTTAACCTCATTTATAGGTTATCTGTGATTATAATAAAATATTATGCAAGCAAAAACCTTGGAGATTCAGTTATCCATGTGAAACACCAATTTTGGATACTGTATTTCCTCAATTAATAGAGGCAGGGGAGGGGATGATGGAGCCTTATTTTTCGGGGATGATTAAGCCTTATTTTATTTTATTTCATGCTCATTTATTCTTCCTTTGTGCATTAAAATTGTTCTTCGGGAGTCTCTTCCCTAATAAGAACTGTGTCTCCTTCATGCACCTCTTCTTCCTCTGGTATCATAGGTAGTGGTTCAGTTCTTTGGGCCTTTTTCTTAGTTTGCATCACCCTCTGAGATGCTTAAAGTTTGATGCATGGTTATCCAATGTTCCCAAATGAATACATGGTTACGATTGACTACTTCAACCTTTCAAGCTTGAATGTCATCTAATGGTAGACTTATGCAACCTACTACCTAAAACTTTCAACACTACCTTTATGTTTCTTTTACATAACTAAACTTGCAATACCTGTCCATAAATTTGCAGTACCCTCTCTAGGTTACTATGGAAATGAATTCATTTTGCTTGGATTTGGATTTACTTTCTCAGCTCTGGCATTTGCTTGTTCTCAACTCTCTCAATCTCAAATACTCACAAAGGTAAAATATAAAAAGAGTTTAACTTGCCTATTTATAGGCTCAAGGGGGGTTCACCATTATTAATACCTTTCTTTCACCCATGAATTCATATCATTAATGTATATCCTTAATGACCACTGACACTTCGATCATTACTTTTGTCATTTAATGTTTGTAATGGTATTGTCACATCATTTTATTGGCACACTTCTTACCATAACTATTCTTTCACATTAATGGCACGTCCCATCTCGTGCCTTCCTTCAGAGTGGATGATAGCTGTGTCTTGTACTTTCCTTGTTGTGGAATAAATCTATCTTTTAAAATTCAAACTAATTTCAAACTAATGGCAGGAACACCCTATCCTTAGTCTTCATAGTTTGTGTGCCTTAAATAACTTGTGCGTCCTTAACACTTTGTGCACCTATGCAATCTAGGTACTTGAGTCAAGATTTATGATTTCTTTCTGCCCCACACTAAAATGAGTCATGGTCTTCCACAAAATGAAAAACAAAACATTAAAAAAAATTACATTAAGAAATATTTACATACAATGAAGACAACACTTTTATTGAAAACAAGAAATCCTAAACTAATGGCAAAAGCCTTATTGATTACAATACTTCAACTATTTAGAAGTGAAATACGACTGGAGCTGACTTCCATTATAATGCCCAAGAAATAACTGGTCATCCAAATTTTATAATCTACATGCTCTGATAGGTTGAATGCTATGAACGAAGAGAGGACCATCCTAGTGAATCTAAAGTTTTCTAGGGTGACGCACAAACTTGGAGTCGTATAGTAGGACTTTCATGCTTAGAGTAAAAGTTTTGTGCTTTAAGTGTCGATCATACCATGCCTTCTATTTATATTTTTCTACATCCTGAATCCAATGAGTGAGGAACCGAGCTTCATCAAGTTGTAAAAAATAATCTAAGCATGCTTTCAAGGATGCCTCTTCATCTAATTATCCTAAGCACGCTATACATAGAGATGGTACCAAAAATTCAACTGGTAGAACTGCCTCCTTTCCATACACCAAATTGAAGGGTGTGGTTTTGTTTAGGTTTCTATAAGCCCATAGTAATTTAGACACCCTATCATCCCAATTAGTTTAGCCAATATTGAAAATCTTTGTCAAAGTGGTGCTTAGGATTTTCTTGAAGGCCTCGATAGTGCCATTGGATTGAGGATAATATGATGTCATTTTGTGGTGTGTAATCATGAACTCATTCAATAAGACACAAATTGTTTCATTTAGGGAATGGGTACCATGATCACTAGTGAAACTTAGTGGGCATATAAATCTAATGATGATATTATCCTAGATGAAATGTGCAACAATGGTAGCAGTACAATATTTTATTGGTGCAGCTTCAACCTAGTGTGTGAGATAGTTAGTTGTGATGATAATGTACTGAGAACCTGTTTGTCATCTAGTTGGAGTAATGGGGCCAACAAAATCAATGGCTCATTTCTCAAATAGTTCTTGAGAAAGTATTGGTTAAAGAGGCATGGAATCTCTTTGGTTAGGTTTTCCTACACGCTGACATATATCACATTGCCTAACATACACTTTAGCATATTTAAAGAGAGTAGGCCACCATAATCCAGCCAACAGGACCTTATGCATGATAACCTCTCTAGCATAGTGTCCTCTCGCAATTCCTATATGAACTTCTCATAGTAATTCATGGCACTCATGTTACATAACACAACACCAAAGAATCTCATCATGACCAAGTTTGTAAAGATCTCATCCTATGAGTTGAAATGGTGTGGAGTGTGAGTTGCTTCGTGGCCTAGGGAGTGAGATAATCGAGTGCAAAACTAGAGGTCATAAAAGTAACAATATCCTTGATCTCCTCAGGTACACAGGTGACATAAAATAGTTTAGCATCAGGTAACTAATCTTTAATGGTGCATGGGGGTTATCTAGACTCAATTTGGGACAAGTGGTCAGGTCCATAATTGGATTTCTCAGGTTTCACCATGATAAAAAATTGGAACTCTTAGAACAACACTATCTAGAAATAGATCCATCTATGTAGTATAGGTTTATTGATAAGGTAATTCAAAGCCTTATGATTTTTATAGAAAATAAAGGAAGTGGCTAATAATTACTATCAAAATTTTTGCAAATCATAGACCATTGATAATGCTTCACGATCCATAGTGGTATGGTTCTTTTTAGCTGGAGTGAGCTTTCTGATGGCAAAGTAGATTAGGTGGTCTAGGTGACCTTCACCTGGTTATGCAAGGATTGCACCAATGACCATTATAGATGCATCAACATAGATGTAGAATGGTTTTGTCCAATCTAGAAACTAGAGGATAAGAGCAGTGACCAGTTTGTCCTTTAGTGTTTCAAAAGTTTCTTTACAAAAAGTCATCTATATGAAATGTTCATTATGCTATAGAAGTTCCTTTAGGGGTGTGGCAATATTTGAATATCCATAGATGAATTTTTTATAGTATCCGGTATGGCTCATAAAGGTATGGAGCTCACACTAGGTTTTGGATGTTAGGAGGAGAAGAATAATGGATACCTTTATCAGGTCTACAAGAAGTCATTATTTACATATAATATATCCTAATATCACACCAAATGGTGTAGAAAATAATCCCTTCTTCAAGTTCAAATATATTTATAAAACTCGACAACACTCAAGCATAAGCCTTAGGTTAGAAAAATGGTCCTTGATCAAACCATAAACTATCCAATCATTCAAGTAAACTTGAAGAAAATTATGGATGAAATCCTTAAAATATTCAACTTCTATTTGTGAAAACACTACTAGGGATTTGTATAACCCAAAGGGCATGATAGTGTATGCAAAATATCCCCATTTGGTCATAAACATTGTCTTAGGTTGGTTCTCTTAAACTATCTGGACTTGATGGTATCTCGATAAGCCATCTGTGAAGGTATATACCTCACATCCAACAACACCTTCAAGGATATCCTTTGTGAATGACATAAGGAAGGGATCAATGACACAGGATGCATTAAGCACTCAGTAGTCCACATAAATAGAGATACATCCATCCTTTTTGATACTAATCAACATGGGATTGATGCATTCAAATTCATCAATGGGGGTGATTACTCCTATGTGAAACATACTATCAATTTCCTCTTTGATGCGTGCTCGTAGATTGGGATTCATTCTATATAGATGCTTTCTAATTGGTCAAGTGCCATCAATCAGCTTAATATGCATCTTTCACAAAGATGGATGGATTACCTTAATTTTGATATAATTTATAGGAAAGACATCATGATATTCTTTTAACAACTCAAATATTTTTGAAATTTCCATTTCAGTCTAGTAATTTCCCACTGTAGCAATCTTTGGTTCTTGCTCTGTGATGATGTTGTGCTGAATAGTTTGAATGGGTCCATTTTAAGGGTTATCAAGATTGGCACCAATATCATGAATAGTTATTATGCCATAGTTTTTAGGAACATCTAAATGGGTTGTCAAAGGGTCACGTGGATGGGATCCTTCACCTTCTTCTACACGAAACACTAGTTTCTATTTTCCTAGATGTATTTATTTGCACTGGTCATGATCAAGGACTAGTTTGGCATGGAAACTTGTGTTGATGCTTCATTAAAGAGGTGTAGGGAATCCTAATGGTCATGATTAATACTCCTCAAATGGTCTTCCAAGGGACATGGGTCACCTACAACTACTTCACATATGGCTTGGAGAGTGAGGCACAAATCCATCCTTGGTGAAGATTATGATAGTGCTGACTTCGTGTTCTCCTTCAATAGATGCCAAAACTTGGTAATTATGTTTCACTCTTCATGAAAATACTATGGCCATGCTCAAGTGTTTAATATCCCATAAAATGCATGGACCCATAAGTCCTCTAGTAGGTATGTTGCTCCATCCCTCCACATTGTTTCATAGGCTTCGATGATTATATGCCATTGTAACTAATTGATCCCCTAACCTTGTTGTCATGATAGAATTAGTGATGCAAAGTAGAGCATACTTGATCCTAATAAATGAGTTGATTATGATGGGTACACCACCACCTTGTGACAGTTCCATCAAAGAGATGTACTAATGATCTCATATGATCACTTTTAGTGTCATAAAATGCTTCAAGGCATTAGATGAGGTCACATACCTCCATTTGTCCATGGAATCAGAGAGCCTCATCCAGTGTTTCTAATGGTGGGCCTACCAGTGGTCCTCTCATTGCTAGTCTGGTAAGATGAACAAACTTGTGATGTTTATTGAATGAGTATAGGACATTATTCTGACTATTGATGGTACAACACACTCATCTAGTAAGGTCATAGTCACCATGTGCCCAATAATTATAAGCATTGATTATAGTGTCAAAAAGAGATTGAGTATCTGACCATCAATGAACACCATCTAGAGTGGGATTTATTAGCTCATCATTCCTTATGGTAACATTATATATGTGATTTATATCTTCATCGACATTGACAAGCTCTTAAGGGAGTCCTTGTTCATGATATAGTGGAATAAAAATGTACTGATCAGTGTTTTCAAAATTGGTGTAATGTTTATTGAAACTTAAGTCTAAATTTTCTCATAACATCAAGGTCTTCCCAATAGAGAGGGGTAATAATCAACTTCAACTAGTTCTATAACCTCAAAATATGCCTTGAATGGTACTCCAAGTATGTAAACTTTTGAATTATTGAGGACCTTAATGGGTAGCGCACGAGTCTTATTTACCATAAAAAAACATGAAGTGAAGGCTATAGCACTGCACTGACCATCTTTCTCTAGGCATCTTTGATAAGGACATTTACTTCTGTACTAGTGTCAACTAGGATGTCTCAGATTACCCATCCATCTATAGTAACATTGACTAGTGTCTCACTATCTTCTAGAAGAGTAGAGGGAATAGGAGTGTCTCATCTTTGAGCATGATTCAAGTGATGATCCTTAGTTTGCTTGGTGAATTAAGGTTGAGCCTCAATTGGTACTTTCACCTAATTTTTTAAGCTAAATGCTTAACTGTGGGATAATGTCCTCATCTAACATGTGCTTGCACAATTATTGGAAGTCATCACACACCACATTCTATGGTTCAACTACTTTACATTACTTCTCTATTTCTAACAAATTAGATCTCACCTTGGAGTTATCACACCAATGTCATTGTGTCCTAGAGGAGATATTTCTGTTGCTGGGCATCTAGATATTTTTTTGCTCATGTTTCTTCATGTTTCACTTTTTCAATAGGATTGGAGGTACATTGAGACTATCTACTACATGTGGTAATATTCACCTATTAAAAATTTGGGGTGCCTAAATGCACACACTAATGTGGTTTCTCAACTTGTATCATGCCTACACCCTTTTCATTTTGCTCTTTAGTGATAGTTATGTACAAGTTAGGATACTCCTTTAACCAGGGGTCCTTTTTAAAAAAAGCACATGTTGGGTATTCTAGACAATCTCTCTAATAATGGTCTGGGGATCCAAATTTATAACATGTCTTGGGTGGGAAGTGACCACATCCTCATCCTCATCCTCTACCTAACCCATGGTAACCACCATTATCTTTATTATTTGCTATAGAGGTTTGGTACATGTTGCATTCTAATGCTTTATGAATGTCACTAATCAAACATAAGTCATTAATGTCATGAGTATAGGCATCATAGATATTGAAATAGTTAGATACCTTTTAGTGAGTTTCTCACTAAAAAAGTGGGCAAGACCATACATCATGTTCTTCATGACAAATTTCACACATCTATTTAATTACTACATGAATGTTCATGCATAGATAGTTGCTCCTTATATGCCCTTTTAATTCATAATCAATGTACCAAACATTTCTACGTGTATCATGTACACTATTGGATGTTAAATTCTCAAGCTGTAATGCCATTGAAGTTGTCTAATCTTCTATAAATGGGTTGATCCTAGTATCGACACTTCCAACTACTTTAGTAAAGAGGTTAGCTTCTAAGGCTTTGCAAAGGTCAGAGAAGTATTTTGAGATAAGGTTCATCAAAAAGGTAGTAATAATCCTCCCAAAAACCATTGTGCATGCTAAACAACATTAATCTCAAATGATAGTTTAGACAGTAACATCTTAAACCTTGCATCATACTCTCACATGCTTTCAGTAAGTCCTTACTTTATGTCCTTCAATGTGGTTATGCTTTGTTGCTCAAATTCAAGAATGTCAAACTCCTGAAGAAAGGTTGATTTAATTTGATCAAAGTCAACCATTGCTTGTCAAGGGTTGAAATTCCTATACTATTTATGCATGTATTCTAAATCATAGTTGTATATTATGTGGCCTTGCACTTAGAAGATATGATGTCGTGCACTCTTAAAATAAGTTCACATTTGCAGACATAGTCAATTGCATTTTTCATTCCTTGATATTCTAATAAGTGAATCATCATTTTTTAATACACCATTGTTGGCTGAGGTACCTAAACTAGTGGCTATTGTGAACCTTCAACCCCTGTCCCTTGAGGGGGAAGTCCACTACCTCCTCCTGTGCCTCCATCTAGTCCACATTTAGTGCCTCCACCAACAAAGCTTGTGATATGGGGCATAGTATCTGGGTGATTAACCAAAATTGAGCCTATACCATGTCCACTTTATGGGTCAGGCCCTCCAGACATCCTTAATTACACCATGTAATCCTTTGAAGGGGAAATGAAAGTGTTAAGTTTGTATGTTAAATGGCCAAGTTTTAGTATCCCTTAATAGTTCAGTCTTTGATTTCATCCTATCTGTGTCACAATTACGTATGTGTATTTTATTTAATTCAAAAGGATGAGCACGTACTATGGTTGGGGAGCTTGGTTGGTTCAAACTTGGTTCTTTGGTTACCGTCATCTAGCTAGTTTTTCCTTCATATGATATTAGAGTCATAGGGCATATCTCAAAAGTGGTGGGGTCCTCTTTATGTGTCTCTGCCTCTTTATATATCCTAATAGCACTTCTTGAGTTCTCTCGATCCCTTATTACACCATTGATTCCCATAATCCTTTGTTGAGATTCATCATACTTATGCTTTTACAATGCCTACTAATTAGATACCATTTTGAACCCACAATATTTCACCAACTCTTTTCTAATCCCTTCCCAAATGTGTGGCTCATGCATAGAAGGATTTAGCTCTCTATTAGCATAGTCTCAAGTCCCAAATCAACAAATAACTTCTTTGGTTCTAAGGAAAAGTGTCTAATATAATGACCACATGGT
Source organism: Torreya grandis (assembly GCA_037957365.1). Classification (NCBI taxonomy): domain Eukaryota; kingdom Viridiplantae; phylum Streptophyta; class Pinopsida; order Cupressales; family Taxaceae; genus Torreya; species Torreya grandis. Next base: position 237,006 of record JARHVA010000871.1, read on the forward strand.
TTTTGAAGGAATTAAAACATGGATTTTTCAAGATATGAATAGGTGGTTACAACATACTCATAAATGTAGCTATTTAAAACTCTTTTCCACCAAATGTTAATAGCTCTAGTCCACGAGGTTCTAAGTCATGCTATAGCTATTTATCACTTTAGGGTCCAAGACTATGTTTTCCTAATGTTTCAGGACCATCCTTGAGCATATATAGAGAACCAAGCATGTAAGTGAACTGGGATCTCAAAAAATAAAGTTTCATACAACATACTATAGAGATTCTACTCTACCCACTACTGTGGCAAAACTCCTGGTTCAAGGTAAGGAACTACAAAGTTATCTTCAACACTGGTAATCCATTATTATATATTCTCAAGAGTAATGTACTTAAAGATTTTACATGACTAAACAAAAAATGCTACAAGTCCCAAAAATAGAACCAAAATGTTGGGTTTTTCATATTGTAAATATAACATCAGTGGTGAGGTCTATCCCAATGAGCTAGTGTGTTGGTCCTTTCACACAAGACTGAGGTCTTGCACACACACATAAAGCACACACAACTTAAGATCAATTCCCGTAGGTTTTTGTTGCATAGTACTACATAGTTATATTATTTATGTCAAACATGTATTCAATTATATATTGCATAAATGCAAAGATAGACTATTATGATCTTTGGAGTTCTAAGTTCTATTACCATAATTACACATATTAACAACATTACAATTTCAGAGTTACTTCTTATAAAAGAAAAGATGCACCAAAATTCATTATAAGTAACTCACACAACATCATTCATCATAAACACAAGAAGTTTGATAAAACTTGTGACTTCATATATTAAGCTTAATCATCACATTAATAATAAATCCATCTATCATAATCATCCTCTCCATAATCCTTTATAATAGGGGTATTTATACTTGTTTATCCCTAACCAAGTGTTTGAAATAATTAATGGCTTGAGTAATTATCCAATGAACTCATAACAGACTAGGAGTCATGGCATTCAACAAACTCTTCTCTTTAGGATTTGAGCCTTTGTGCCCCTTGTATTCATGTTCTATGCTAGATCCTTGCTATCATGTGTTCCTATCCTTGCAGGCTGGTACAAAAATTCCTATGAATAAGGTCTTGGTGTCCCATATGAATCATTCCCTTAGATTCTCCCACTTCCCATGTAATCCCCTAGTCTTTTGCTTCAATTTTGAGTCCTAAGTCCTCGAATTCCTCATGACTAATTCTTCTTTGACTGGGTCCTCTCACATTGGTCCTTCTACACTGTTGTCCTCTTACACCTTGTAGGTTCTACACCATAGTGATTCTAAACCTTCCAAGTTTTGCACCATGGTCCTTCCACACCATGGTCCTTTTGTGCCTTTTTCTTTCTATGTCATACTAGGTCTGTGCCAAAATAGAAAACACTTGGCCAAAATTTGGGGCCAACACAGTACATGTGTTGTGTTAAAATTTGGATGGGAAGGTACCATTATACATGGTAGATTTATGTCACTACATCCTAGAGCATGGTGCTCTGTATGATCTAGGCTCTATCATTTGGGTGCAACTCATGCATGATATATATGGTATGTTAACCCAAGGGAAAAAGACTATGGGTTCTATCATTTTATTGAGTTCTTGGATTTATGAGAGGTTTCTTATATATCAGTCACTTGGGTTACCCCATATAATTGATGATAGGTTACCTCAGGTTATGCGATGGAGATAGGATCATGTAGTGCATGCCATTCCCCATACCATGGATTTATAGACTGTGACATGAGGGTAGATAGTGTGGCAACCCTACACTAATTTTGTGACTAGTTTGTCGACTTGGTCTATTTTTATTATAGGATTGATGTGCATTCACATCATGGTCCATTATAATTCATGGGTGGAGCCACATATAGTAGATCGTGTACCCAAACAACTAGGCCTACCATATATGATAACTCCTCTAGTATTATCTACATATTGGGCATGACATGTTAGAGATTCGAGAGGTAGAGGAGATGTAAGGGTGGATATAGATATAACTATTATTAGGCCTCAATGAGAAAGACAATAGACAATTCAGGCATAACAATAGGAGGTGATGAGGCCCTATACATATGATGTTATAGTTTTAAATGCTAAGGGTGATGATGCAGGTGAGATAACTATAAAGCCACAACAAGGATGACAATGGACATCATGATATCATAAGAGATAGAGGCACCATCAAAGGATGGGGACATGGGGCTAACAATTATACATGGAGATCCCATGATCACTATTGGACACATCTGGTCTATAGAGAGGTAGTTGAGGAGAGGACTGTGACAGGCATGAGTAGTGACTTTAGGTTTTGCACTTACACTAAGGAAGCTGATAGAGGAGGTGATTTATGATCAAACTGATGAGGATACCATGGTTGGTGACACTGACACTGGTAAGAAATGTTTCAATTTATTATATTTTTAACATAGATCAATAGTTGCATTATTGTTTATGTATTTAATGTAGATAGATGGTTTGATATATATATATATATATATACATACATACATACATATATGAGATCTAATGTATATATATATATATTTTATTTTGTAAGGAATATTTCATAGGAGATAAAATAGGGATCCATGATTGTGGCCACACACCATTATATTTTTGATGGGGTGTTGTTGCATTATGAGCCATCTACCTTATTTTCACTTAGAAGTGAACTTTTATTGAGAATGTGTACCTATTATCAATTTTGTTAATACAATGAAAAATTTATAAGGTGTGAGACATTATAATTGGATATAATTTCTAGATAAATAATTGGTTACCTTTGGTACACTCACCTACTTCTATCTAAACTATCTTGTTCTATATTTTCTTGACTAGGAAAAGGGTAGAAGGAGCTATGATAAAGCTAAAAATGGAAATGAAAACTAAAAATTGAGGTGATGAACCAATATCAAAGTAAATTATGCATATAATTGACACACTTTTAAATATAAATAAATTTCACACATTCACTTCATCTCCATACTATGACTCTTGCATAAGTATTTCACACACATGTCTTGACATATAGTTACACTAGCTTGGGAGGAATGAACAATGGTTGAATTCACTTCTAAATTAGGTAAAAATTAGACTTGAAAAATTTATATGATATGAAAGAATATTTATTTAATACATAAAGGTGAGATATTAAGATATAAACATAGGAAAAATAATCATTCACTAAGTTCTATCAATAAATTAAGAACACACTTCATGAATAACTTGAAGATGGAGGAAAAATTTAGCTTTTTATTGCTTTAAAGGTGAGGTAGTAAAAAATTTATAAAGTTTAAGTAATCCAAAATCATAATATATTAATAAAACTTATGCAAATGAGAATAAATATATAATATAAGAAGAGAGATAAGATAATCAGCTCCAAACTAGGAAAGAGTTCCACATGCTAGTCAAATTCACTCCTGCTTCAACTAAAAATTCAACTTAAAATTGAACTCTACCTTAAAATTCAATTTTAATTATACCTAGAATACAATTTAGAATTTTAGTTTAAACATTATTTCATGGTAGGAGAGAGGGAGGTTATTCTTGCATGTTTGAAAAGTCAAAGGGCTCTTCAAACATCTCAAATGTTGAGTTAACTCCTTGTGATCTTTCATGCAACTTTTGATCTTCTTTATTTAACTTTTTTGGGTATTTAAATTAAATACTATTGGTATTTAATGCATATTAAATTTATAATTAATTTAACTTAACTTTCATCTTGAGTTGACTAAACTTATCTTGACTTCATGCCTGAAGTTCAACTTCAGCTATCTTACATGCAACTTGCATGCATGTTTGGTCTCATGTCTCTTTTAAAAATAGCCCAAAGGGGGAATAGTATAAGTGGGATGCATGTTTAATTTTTAAAGGGATATATTTCCTAAAAATAGGTATATAAATTTTATCAAGATCTTATCTCCACTTATTCACCTTTGTATATTTTGGAACTCCACTTTTGTAGGGATAATTGAAGACTTCTTGTTGTTGACCTGTAGTTGCTAAATTTTAGCCAAAAATGGGGTGCCATAGTTTGAGAGAGAAAATAATGTGGATATTTAATTATCCATTGAATATTATTTATAATTATCCATTTGATGATGACCAAAGTAGCTTTCCAAATTGGTTCTTCTTCCATATGCCTATCTTGTGCAACTTTAACAAGCTTTTTGAATGCATTATGAGAGTCAAAAAATTGATGGATATTAATAATTAGAATATATAAGGAGAAAAAAAATGATTTTAACATAATAACCATAGTGACACAGACCTTCAAGCAAAATTTTAGCTCTAAAATCTTTGTACAACTCCAATAAACACTATTTTATGCTTTCATGTGCTCTCTTATTCTAAAAAACCCTGATTTGGATTAGGGGATCTAAAATGAGTTATAGGCCTGAAAAAACACTCCTTATATGATTTTTTGATAGGTATAAAATGGATATATCTTAAAAATTATTAAAATCTCTAAAAATATTCACCAAACTCCATAAAAAAAAATCACAAAAAATTGCCTGCTTGCTGCCTTAGGGATGACTTGGAGATGTTTTTCAATGAGTTGAGCCTATTTTGAATTATTTTTTATTATATGATAATTTATTTTTACCTTTAAATTAATTATACACAATCTAAAATTATTTTTTTCCATTGGAGGGACCTGAAACACTCATTTTCAACTCCATTTGTGAGCAAAATAATGAAGAAACCCTCATTTCCTTCATAATCAGACTTGTATATTGGTGTTTTATATATAATAAAGTAAAATAAATACTATAAAATAATTATAAATATTTAAATACATAAAAATATACTCTCATATAAAATTTTAAGATTTTTCATAAAATAAAACTCAAAATATGCATTTTTTTGTGTTGACTAGCTTGCCCAATTTTATTTTTGAATGCTTGTAGGTTTGTGTTTTGCCATTTTATTGAGTTTATGAGGATTAAATAACTATTTTTTTTTTAATTATTACCTGGAGTAACTATTATTATCATTTCAATAATTTAATGTGCTCAACCAATCACTTAAACCACTCAAAAATTATATTTTTTGACTGTTTCTCTTACTTGCTTAAAACCTTGATACTTGTACGTTTGAATTTATCCATTATTTGTCATAAAGTTTTGATTTAAAAAGGTTTATAAAGGTATTATATGTCCCATAATATCTGACACCACATTAATTTTTTTAAAAATAACTAAAAAATGCAAACATATTATTTAAAACCGAGCCATGAGGGTTTAAGAAGGGTTTTAGAGTACTTGTTATTCTTAATGATTATTCCCATTTTAAACTGAAAAAAATGCATGAAATATTTAGGTCATATTTTCACCAAACTCTTTATAATAGTTTTTTATCCAAATCCTCTTCACCTTCATGTATCAAACATCTGAAAATTGCCTTCACTAGCTTGCAAATAACTAGTTAGAGAAATAAAAAAAACCTCTATCAAAATTTAGACTTGTGAGTTGTTCCTGAACATGATTTTGGCATTATAAATATTTTAATATGTTTTTAATACCTTTTTATACCCTTACTCTATGAATATATTCTTTTTGAAAACCTGCACATAAACGACTTTGACCAATGGTGGTAAAATTGTCAACATTCTTGGAGACTTTACTGGGATGTTTGCCTAATAAACACTCAAGACCATAAATCTATCCATTGAGTTATGGAGTCATAAAAATATCACCAAATATTAAAGTGAAAATTTCTTCCTCGAGTAATTAAAACACTTGTGTATAAACAATTATTGAATTTAAAACTAAAACAACTACCAATTGAAAGATGTGCAAGATAACACTTAGAGGAATTGAAAACTAAAGATACTAAAAAAAACATGTGCATAAAAACACTTTGGAAGAAATTTAAAATATAAAACTAATATGCATAACATTCAAGATCCACTTGGATCAAAACAAAAACTTCTTAAGTCCTTTCTATGTGGTGACAAAGATGAGGAATAAACTGCTCTTTAAATGCTATTCTGGTTGGATCAACTATTTTTTTACTTATCAAACTCTTTGAATTGTCTCCAAGTGAATAAATTGAAGTGAACATATGTCCAATATAAACAAACTCATCATGTGGTTTAATACTCACCTCATATTTATCTTTAATAATGAGAAAGCTCTCCAATGTAACCATATTCTGATAAATAAGAATAGCTATAATTTCAACCTTTAGTGGCTCATTAGAATAATGTTCTTGGATTTATATGACATCTTGATTTTCAACTGCTACAAATTATTCAATATCTTTATCAAAAGCTTTTTGATCCTTACTTGTAGCTTTTTCATCTTAACTTAGTTCATGCAAAGGGCTGTTATCTTTTGAAACCATAGCTTCAATCTCACCAGTTGCTATTATATATTCTAGAACATCTTCATGATAGTATTATTTAGGCTGACTTGCTACTGCAATTTGATTTTTTAATGTCTCCTCAAGGGCTGCTATATGATATCCTTCTATGCCAAATTAAAGCTCATTTGAACAACACAACTCTTGATCATCCTCTCTTGAAAAATTCTCCTCTTCACTTGCATGTTCTTATTTTGCCTTCCATACAATAGGTTCTCTTTAAAAAAGGGAGATTATGGGAGGGTAAGATATTCCATTTAGTAGCATAAAAATATAGGTATTATTGCCTAATTTTGAATGGGCTTTGGGATTAAAGAGGCATTAATAAGGCTTTTATTCAATATTTATTTGAAATAAGGGAAAGAAACTCATGTTAGGGATTCATGGTTCAATGCTTCATACTTCTCTCTCTACTCAATAATCAACCTCTCACATTCATTTTCATGGACAATTGCATTTTGAGGAATGGGTAGAGGGATTAAAAAACTTGGAAACTTTCTTGATTTAGCTTCAGATATTTTCTCCTTCTCTTGATTTTGGATAGGCATGGGAAAATTATCTTTCTCAAGAGTAGGCATTGTGAATAAAGAGTCCATAGAGGGGAGGTTAGTCTAGTGTTAGTCCAATAAACAAATCAAAATCACACACTAAAATTATAACACCTCTAACCTAGACACTAGGGAGAGCATAAGTAACAAACATACAAATGAAAGCATAATTAGAACACAAAATAAACTATTCTTTTACCTTCCTTGGAGATCCAAGTGGCTTGTTGAAGTGGCTTACTTAGTTTATGCATCAAGAAGTCTTTATCAATGAATATTTCTTTTCTTCTTCTCTCCTTGACACCTTGGCTTGGCTATTTGGCTTATGAATTTGGCATGGTAACATTAATTGTAAGGTTCCTTTGCATCTATTTGAGCATTATAAAATTATACCAATAGAGCTTTTGAATCAATATATGTGGCCTTATATTTATAGATTCAAAAGTTAACTCTCACCCAAGGTGAGCTGAGGTTGAGTTTAAACATGGAATGGGTTCAAACTAACCCTAGGTGAGTTGAGACTAAATCCAATTGAGTTAAAAGTTATCATGTAACTTTGATATTCAATTACTAGATATGGATCTAAAATAAAATATTTTTAGATATTTTGGAAGAGCTTGACAACTCATAAAAACAATGATGAAAAGGCTTGATATTTTGATTTTTAGAATTTTCATTTTTAGATATTCATTAATTACAAATTGATAATTTAACTAAACATTTAATCTTGTTTAATTATATGATTAATTTTGATTAGTCTTTTATCTCTTTTAATATTTGATTAAGTGCCCCACTTAATGGGTCCATAGGCCAAATTATCAGTTATTAGGTTGCAAGGTGATTGAGGATGAATCCATGAGAGGTTATTGTTATGTATGAGATAGTATCCAAAATATGAATACCTCGACATGGTTATGAATATTTATGAATTATGCATGGATAAAATTGAGATGTTTAATTATTCGTAGGCTTAATTTATAATTTTTGGTAGAAATCAGTCTGAAGTCTACTCATAAGCTAGTTGTGATCAAAATTGGATGTCTACAGTTTGCCCTTGTTTGGGAAGGCATTACAAGCTATTGGCACAGTAACATATTATTAAATAATGAAAAGGTCTTGTATGCCTAATGCCCCAAATAGTGATGGATGAGCCCTAGATGCCCCCTTGAGGGAGCAGTCAGTAAAGAAGATCGATGATCGATCACTTAAAAGAAGGAAAACAATGGGACCAAAACGGTAAAAGGGGGTGGAAAAGACTGATTTGTCCACAAGTAGTTATAATCAGTAGCACTATGAGATGCCCTAGATGGGTGAATAAAAAGTATGATTTTTTCAAATGCGGTTCTAATCATCAACATAACTAGGTAAAAAGATAATGATTTGCGCATAGGTGATTATAATCATTAACATTTTGATAAATCAAAACATAATGATTTACCAAAAGGTGGTTATAATCATTGGCATTAAATTTAGAAGTAAAACATAATGATTTACCCAAAGGCAGTTAGAATCATTGGTACTGTGGGTGGGTCAATATGGCAAATTAGAAAAGGTGGCTTATGTATTGAATTCATGCTCACAGAGTAAGATAAATCTGGTACAAAGGAGAAAGATGAATTTAGGTGGCCTACCAGAATAAAGATGCACATCCTAACTAGCAAGAATTAAAATTATTTCATAATTTAATTACTATATATTTGGAAAATGTGAAGGTAGATCAATAATTTTTTAGGTGAGTAAGGAGAAGTACTGTGACATCATTTATTGTAAGATTTTCTGAGCTGATTTTTGATGTAGTACATAACGATAGACATCATGATATGAAACACCATGATAACATAGCCAAAATATGCATAAATACTAACACATGATCCAATAAATAATTGAAAATAATGCACCAATGATAAAAACCATGATGATAATGTTGACGTATAAATTTGAATGGACTTAAGTATAATCAGAAGGAATCACTCAATGAACATAGAATACTAAGTCAAGGCATAAAAATGAAAGGAAACAAACATATAAATAAACAAATAGATAAATAAACAAACAAGAAAAAAATAATAAAATAAAACAATATGAATCAAATACAAACAATGGTTAATCACAATGTTAGTACAAACATAGAACAAACAAGATCATGAACATTGCCCCTAGGCTATAAGATAAAACAAGACAAATAAATAAATAGGGGGAATAGAAGAAAAAGGAAGGGGTAGCTGAGCTAACTCCAGATGCACTAGGTAAGTGGATGCTACCTACATAGTTCCATGGATGTAAGATCCAATATGAACTTTAGGCCAAATGTTGTTCTCCTAGGATATGTGATAGAAGAAAATAATGATCTAAAAAAGCACAATAATGTTGTAGAGGAATATGGGGATGGTCTTGCAAAATGGTGAGTACATGAGAAATAGAGAAACTAAGCCAACCTCAATGTAAATCAAGTGCTACCTATATAGTCCTATTAGGACTTCAAGTCACTATAGTTTTGACTAACAACAGAGGAATATAAATAGGTAGTAACAAGTTTTAAATTAGGCAAATTGCACATTATGGCATTAAAATGGCAAGGTGGGACTTCAAGGCATGATAAAGGTGTTGTTCATAATTTTTTCAATGGTGGTTATAATTAAGAAACAACAACATAGGTTAATGATACTAATTTTCCTAAAGGTAGTTATAATTAGTAGTACAAAGTGGGATATTGATTTGACCAAAGGCAGTTATAATTAATAATGCTCAAAATGAAATGAAATAAGAAATGAAAGATGCAACTACTAAACCACTATCATACTGGTCCAAGATACTACCTATGTCTAAAATACTAAATCAAATATTGAAACTTGATCTGAATCCTCTCATAGAAGGTGGTTAAAGAACCAATGAAATGAAACCAAGGTCAAAGGGGTTGGGTATGGAGGGTAAAAATAACTTTGGTTAAATAGAGTAGGTATGGTAGAATGATATACAATATGATACAAAGAAGGATGAAAATGTGGTATAATGGAAATGAGCCTCATAAATAATACTTTAGGTCTCTCAAGTGAAGTAACATTTGAGGTGTTTGATGTTTATTAGATCGTCAAGTTCATCCTCGTCTAGTGTAGTGAGCCTGTATGCTCCAGAGCCTTAATTTACAACAATGATATAGGGTCCTATCCAATTGGGTTTGAAGTTTTCCTTATTATTATTATTATTATTATCAATTGTGTGTTAGGGTGTGGAGCTAAAAGCTTCACCAAGGAGCATACTTAAACAGGTTCGGGTCTACACAGATGCCGGCATCGGTCAGGAGCGACCGACGTCGATTAGTAGCAGTTGCAGAGGCGCCGACGTCGGCAATATGGTCGGCCGGCGATGGTCACAGGTGAACTGGCAGGAACCGACGTCGGTTACCTGCGTGTCCAGAAATCTATTTTCATGGATAGCAGCGAGTGTTTGCATGATAAGTTTGAGTCGTGGACTCAAGCTTGCGTCTCTATTATTAGCAATATTATTTTTAGAGCCCTTGTTCAAGAGGCTTAACTATTTGTTGTAAGAGCATGCTCAAGTTTCCTATTTCTATATGTAGGAAGATCTTCTTAGCTTAGAATGGTAGTGTGTAAGAGAAGTGTAGAACTGTAAGAGTAGAACATTGTGAATGTTTGAAGGACAGTACAGAGTTGCATCAATCCAGGTTGTTGGATTTGAGTGTAGTTGAGAGTGAGCTCTTGAGGAATAGAGATCTAGTGAGAGATCTTGTGTGCATCTGAGAGAGGTGTGGAAGAACGAAGTTTCTTCAAATTGTATTCCTATTGTAAAGAGTTTCAATACAAGTTTTCAGGGTGTTTTCTTGTATATCTTGTTCTGTGCTATTTATCATTTCAGTTACTTATCTATCTGATTTATTTCCACGTTTATTGCTTTCACAAGTGTAATCTATTGTTGGTTTGATCCCCCAACAAGTGGTATCAGAGCCTTGGTTACAGGTTACAGGTTACAGATTACAGGTTGCTCACAGGGTTTCTGTAGGAATTTCTGTTTGAGTGGGAGAAGCAATGGCAGAAGAAAGTAAGCTGAGAATAGAAAAGTTTAATGGCAAGAACTACCAACATTGGAGAATGCAGATAGAGGACTATCTGTATCAGAAGGATCTCTACTTACCGTTAGGTGGGATAGCAAAGAAGCCCAAGGACATGGAGGATGAAGAATGGGAAGTTCTTGACAGAAAGGCTCTTGGGTCTATAAGACTGAGTCTGGCCTCCACTGTGATATCTAATTTGTCACAGGCAAAAACAATGGTAGAGTTGATGACCACGTTAGCAAATATGTATGAAAAACCCTCAGCTTCAAATAAGGTATATCTTATGAAGCAATTATTTAATTTGCATATGAATGAAGGTGGATCTGTTTCTACTCATCTAAATGATTTCAATGGTATTGTAAATCAGTTAAGTTCTGTCAATATTGTATTTGAAGATGAAATAAAAGCTCTTTTGATATTATGTTCTTTGCCTGAAAGCTGGCATGGCTTAGTAATGGCAGTTTCTAATACTGCATCTGCATCAAATATTTTGAAAGTAGAGGATGTGGTTAGTGTTATCTTGAATGAGGAAATACGCAGGAAAAGCACAGAAGAGACATCTGGGAACGCTTTAAATTTTGAGAGTAGGGGAAGGCAAAAAGAAAAGAGCAAGAGGAGATCAAGATCTAAGTCTAAGGTGAGAGGAAGATCCAAATCCAGGAATGGCAGGAAGCCACAATGCTGGAACTATGGAAAGATGGGGCACATAAGCAGAGATTGTTGGTCAAAGCCTAAGGAGGACAACCAGCACGAAGGAAAGGAAGAAGCCAAGGTTGCAGGTATTGCACATGATGCTTTAATTTTCTCTTTGAATAATAACATAGAATCTTGGGTATTAGATTCTGGTGCATCTTTTCATGCTACCCCTAACAGAGAGTATTTCAGTGACTATATCCATGGAGATTTTGGAATAGTGTACTTAGGGGATGATGAGCCTTGTAAAATTACTGGCAAAGGTAAAATGCAGCTGAAGATGCAGAATGGCAACACATCGGTGTTGAGAGAAGTGATGCATGTTCCTAGTTTGAAGAGAAATTTGATTTCTGCAGGTAAGCTAGGTGATGAGGGTTGTACAGTAACTCTCACAGCAGATTCTTGGAAGGTGACCAAGGGTGCACTAGTTATGGCCAGAGGTAAGAGAGAAGGTACTCTCTATTTGTGTAATTGTGTTACTAACAAATCTCCTTCAGTTTTATCTACTTCAGGTGTGGATTGTAAATTGTGGCACTCAAGGCTTGGCCACATGAGTGAGAAGGGGATGTCAATACTTAAGTCTAAAGGTATGCTTTCAGATTTGAAAAGTATGGATCTAGAGTTTTGTGAGCACTGTGTATTTGGAAAACAGAAAAGGGTTAGTTTTCTCAAGACTGGGTCTACTAAGAAAAGGCAGAAGTTGCAGCTTGTTCACACAGACGTGTGGGGACCGGCTCAGGTAGCCTCTATTGGCGGATCACGGTACTATGTTACATTCATAGATGACGCCACAAGAAAGGTATGGATCTACTGTATTAAAAAGAAATCTGATGTTTTTGAGACTTTTGAGTTTTGGAAGGCTATGGTTGAGAATGAAACAGGCAGAAAATTAAAGTGCCTGAGATCTGATAATGGCGGTGAGTTCTGCAGTCTTAAGTTCAAATTGTATTGTTATACACAAGGAATCCGTAGGCAAAGGACGGTTCCAAGGACACCTCAGCAGAATGGTATTGCTGAAAGGATGAACAGAACTATTATGGAGCGTGCAAGATGTATGAGATTGCATGCAGGGTTGCCCTTAGAGTTTTGGGCAGAAGCAGTTGACACCGCAGTGTACCTGATTAACAGAGGACCCTCTACAGCTCTGGATGGTGGAATTCCAGAAGAGGCATGGACAGGTAAAAAGGTAGATCTCTCATATCTCAAAGTTTTTGGTAGTGAAGCCTTTGTGCATATAGATAAGGAAAATAGAAAGAAGCTTGATCCTAAGTCTATGAGGTGCACGTTTATAGGCTATGGCTCAGATGATTTTGGTTTCAGATTTTGGAATCTAGGAACTAACAAGGTAATCAGGAGCCGTGATGTTGTTTTCAATGAAAGAGTGATGTACAGTGATCAGATAAGGAAGCTGGATCAATCTGGACAGAGCAATAGTGAATTGGACGAAGTTATGGTCCAAAATGAGCTCGCGGGAAAAAGAAATAATCACTTGTAGGAAAACACAGAGACCGACGTCGGCAGGGTTGGAACCGGCGTCGACAGTACAGCAACCGATGTCGGTCATACAGAGACCGACGTCGACAGACCAGGCACCGAGGTCGGTCAGGCAGAATCGACGACGGCGAGTGACAGGTCTACAGGTGGCCGAGGTCGGTCACTGTCAGAAAATTTGGGTGGACAGATTGTTGAAAACAAGTCCAAGACACCCACCAGGAGGTCTGAAAGGGTAAGTAAGCCTCCAATTAGATATTCTCCTTCCTTATATTATTTATTGCTAACTGATGGTGGAGAACCAGAGAGTTTTGAAGAAGCATTATAGGTGGAGTCCAGGAGTAAGTGGGAGCGTGGCATGGTTGAGGAGATGGAGTCCTTAAGAGAGAACCAAACATGGGATTTGGTTGAATTGCCAGCTGGTAAGAGAACACTGAAGAACAGATGGACCTACAGGTTGAAGGAAAGTGAGGATGGACAGATGTGATATAAGGCCAGATTAGTGGTAAAAGGATTTGCACAAAAGCCAGGTATTGACTTTGGTGAAATTTTTTCTCCTGTTGTTAAGATGACTTCAATAAGGGTTGTATTGTCTTTGGTTGCTTTTGAGGATTTGCATCTCGAGCAGCTAGATGTTAAGACAGCATTTCTTCATGGAGATTTGGATGAGGAAATTTATATGGAACAGCCAGAAGGTTTCGAGGTCAAGGGTAAGGAGAAGTTTGTGTGCAGGTTAAAGAAAAGCTTGTATGGCCTCAAGCAAGCTCCAAGGCAGTGGTACTTGAAATTTGACAGGTTTATGACTGAGCATGGCTACAGTAGGTGTCAATCAGACCATTGTGTGTATTTCAAGAGATTTGATAACGGTAGATATATTATTCTATTGTTGTATGTAGATGACATGCTGGTTGCAGGGTCTCACATGCAGGATATCTCTGAGCTTAAGGAGAAGTTAGCTCAAACGTTTGCTATGAAGGATTTGGGAGCAGCGAAGAAGATCCTTGGCATGAGCATTAGGAGAGACAGGAAAAATCACAGGTTGATATTGTCTCAAGAAGATTATGTGAATAAGGTGTTGGAGAGGTTTAATATGCAGGATGCAAAACCGGTAAGTACACCTATGGCTGGACATTTTAAGTTAAGCAAAGAACAATGTCCCAATTCACATGATGAGGTAGAGTACATGAGTACGGTTCCATATTCTTCTGTAGTAGGGAGTTTGATGTATGCAATGGTGTGTACTAGACCAGATATTGCCCAAGCAGTGGGAGTAGTAAGTAAGTATATGGCCAATCCAGTAAGGAGCATTGGAAAGCGGTTCAATGGATCCTTAGATATCTGAGAGGAACCAGCAGCAGGCACTTATGCTATGGAGGTTCAGATACTTCTCTACATGGCTATGTAGATTCAGATATGGCAGGGGATTTGGATGGCAGGAGGAGCACCACAGGGTATGCTTTTACTGTAGGTGGAACAATAGTTAGTTGGATATCTAAGTTGCAGAAGGTTGTAGCCTTGTCAACTACAGAAGCAGAATATATTGCAGCTACAGAAGCTAGCAAGGAGATGATATGGATGACACGGTTCATGGAAGAGCTTGGAAGGGAGCATGGGAGTTTCAGATTGTATAGTGACAGTTAGAGTGCAATCCATTTGGCCAAGAACTCGGCCTTTCACTCAAGAACCAAGCACATACAGCTAAGGTACCACTTCATACTGCAGGTATTGGAAGATGGTGAGTTGAAGCTGGAGAAGATCCATACAGACAAGAATCCTGCTGATATGCTAACAAAGCTGGTTACGAAGGAGAAGTTGAACTTGCATTCAACTTCTATTGGTCTTCATGATTGAGTTGAAGATGGAGGAGCTAGAAGATGATGATGTATAGGTTGGTGCAGCTGGTTTATCTCCAAGTGGGAGATTGTTAGGGTGTGGAGCTAAAAGCTTCACCAAGGAGCATACTTAAATAGGTTCGGGTCTACACAGACGCCGGCGTCAGTCAGGAGCGACTGACGTCGGTTAGTAGCAGTTGCAGAGGTGCCGACGTCGGCAATATGGTCAGCCGGCGATGGTCACAGGCGAACTGGCAGGAACCGATGTCGATTACCTGCGTGTCCAGAAATCTATTTCCATGGATAGCAGCGAGTGTTTGCATGATAAGTTTGAGTCGTGGACTCAAGCTTGCGTCTCTATTATTAGCAATATTATTTTTAGAGCCCTTGTTCAAGAGGCTTAACTGTTTGTTGTAAGAGCATGCTCAAGTTTCCTATTTCTATATGTAGGAAGATCTTCTTAGCTTAGAATGGTAGTGTGTAAGAGAAGTGTAGAACTGTAAGAGTAGAACATTGTGAATGTTTGAAGGACAGTACAGAGTTGCATCAATCCAGGTTGTTGGATTTGAGTGTACTTGAGAGTGAGCTCTTGAGGAATAGAGATCTAGTGAGAGATCTTGTGTGCATCTGAGAGAGGTGTGGAAGAACGAAGTTTCTTCAAATTGTATTCCTATTGTAAAGAGTTTCAATACAAGTTTTCAGGGTGTTTTCTTGTATATCTTGTTCTGTGCTATTTATCATTTTAGTTACTTATCTATCTAATTTATTTCCGCGTTTATTGCTTTCACAAGTGTAATCTATTGTTGGTTTGATCCCCCAACATTGTGGTGTTCTTTTGGTTTTATTTGAGAATAAGATCACCAAGCTCAAACTCTCTATGTTTGACTTGTCAATTATAGTGGACATAGATTTTGTTTTGGTATGCTTGAAGGCTATCGACAACATCCTTGCATTTTTCATCAAATAACTCTAGCTCTTTTAAGTGAGCTATATGGTAATCTTCATCATCCAAAATGTGTTTTAATGAGATACACAGAGAAGGTAACTTGACCTCAATGGGAAGGATGGCCTTTGTGCAATAAACTAGGGAATATGGAGTGGCTCTGATTAGAGTATGGTAATTAGTGTGATATGCCTAGAGGGCATGGAAGATTTGGAGGTACAAATCATGACTAGCATCATTGAAAATATTTTTAAGGATGTTGACAATGGTTTTATGGGTAATATGTGGTAGAAAAATGTTGAGTAATATTGTACTTGACACAAAGTATTTTGCCATCCTTGTTCTTAAATGAACCACCATTATTAGATATAATGTCAGATTGGATACCATAATGGTAGATGAAATGATTAAAGATGAACTTGAAAATTTGTTTTTTAGTCACATAAAAGAGGGGTATAGATTCAAACTACTTAGTGAAATATGCAATAGCAATCAAGATGTGTTTATGGACATTAGATGAGGTAGGGTTAATTTTCCCAATGAGATCGAGTCTCTATGTTGCAAATAGCCATGGTGTAAGCATTAATTTTAGTGTTTTGGCCAAGGCATGAATTAGATTGACATGTCTTTGACATTTTTCACACCTTTTAACATAATCAATTGTATTTGCATCTATAGTTGGAAAATAATACCCAGTACGTAGGAGTTTTTTGGTTAGGATGACCTTGCTTATGTGGGCTCCACATACTCCTTCATGAACTTCCCAAAATGCTAATGTTACTTCTACCAAATTTAAACAATGAAGTAGAGTTCTATCAAAGCTACAATAGAAAAATGTTGGGATAAGTAAGGTATATCATGAATCTTGGTAGGTGAAGGCCTTTTGTTATTTGCATGATAGTTCTAGTGGCATAATATGGTCATGAAGGTAGTTAAAGAAGTTTGAATACCATATAGAGCTAGGACCAATAATATCATAGATCATTGCAATGGTTAAAGGTTCATGAGTAGGCATTAGAATATTTTCAATGAGGAATTGATATTATTCTACCTTATCTATGTGTCAAATCAAAGAGCCAATGGTAGCCATGGCATTCACTATTCTGTTACTGGCCCTAGGTATGTGTTCAAACTGTATGTCAGTGATCTACAATTTGAGAGTGTTGATCATGGCCTTGTATGGCACAAGCTTATCATATTTGACCTAAAAGTGGTCTATAACTTGATTGATGATTAACTAAGAATCACTGTAAACCTTGAGATGCTAAATATTCCATTGTACTGCCTATTTAAGTCCTGTAATAAGTGCTTCATATTCAACCATATTTTTAGTACAAAGAAAGCTGATATGAAATGATTTAGGGATAATATCCCCCTATGGTGTAATAAAAATAGGCCTAATCCCTATCCATGCGATGTGAATGATCCATCAAAATACAACTTCCAGTGTTGCTCCTCAAGAGGTGTTTCAATTATGGTCATGATAGATTCGTCTAAGAATTGAAAAGTGAGGGGCTCAATATCTACAAGGGGAGCTTCAACAAACTGATCTACAAGTACTTGTCCCTTAATAGATTTATGGTTGATGTATTTTATCTCAAACTCACTCAGTAGCATGTTCCATTTAGTCATGTAGCCTTGTAAATTTGTCTTGGATAGTAGATACTTGAGTAGATCTACTTGGGAAATAACTATGGTCTTGTTGTTAAGCATGTAGTGCCATAACTTTTGTGCTGCAAAGACCATAACTAAAAAATCTTTTTCTATGGGAATATAATTGTGTTCATACATGACCAACGTAAAAATTAAATAGTATATAGCATTTTTTTCCCATTATCATCATGTTAAACTAGAAATGCCCCCAAGGCTTTGTCTATGGCAAAGAGATACAATAGAAATGGCTTTCCCGACATTGGTGATAACAAAATAGGTGGATTGGCAAGATATTAGTTTAGTTGTTGGAAGGCTTTTTGAAATTATTTATTCTAATAAAATGTGACACCCTTCTTCGATAAGTGTGTAAATGTATGCCATTTATTAGATAATTATGAGATGAAGGACCTGATAGATTGAATCTTGCCTTGTAAACTATGGAGTTGCTTCAAATTAGAAGGTGGTAGTATATCGATAATGGCTTGTACTTTAGTAGGATCAACTTTAATTCCTCTATGAGAGATGATGAATCCTAAAAATTTGCTTGAAGTGACACCAAAAATGTACATCTTGGGATTGAGTCTGACCTTGTATTTGTGAAGCCTTTCAAATATTATCTATAGTGTAGTTGGATGATCTGCTCGAGTCTTTGATTTAACCAATGTGTTGTTGACATAGTCTTCAATAATGTCATGCATCATATCATTAAATATTATGGTCATGGATCTTTGGTATATGGCCCCAACATTCTTGAGACCAAATGACATAACCTGATAGCAAAATGTTCCCTAAGGAGTGGTGAATGTTATTTTGTGTTGGTATTCTAGTGTTATCTGAATCTTGTTGTATCCTAAAAATGTATCCATAAGTAAAAGCATTTATTACCCCAATATGGATTTAAATATCATGCCAATGTTTGGTAGATGAAAGTCATCCTTGAGGTAGGCCTTGTTTATATCTCTAAAATTAGAGCAAATTTTGATTCCTTCTAGCTTCTTAATAATAGACACAACATTCAAGATCCATTCTGAGTAATCAATTGATCAGATGCATCTCAATTCTAAGAGTTTTTACAACTCTTTCTTTACTAATATATTAATGTGGGGATGCATCGTGCATAATTTTTGCTTTATAAGTTTGAAATCAAGATGTACAACAAGGTGGTGTACAACCAAGGTGGGGTAGAAACCTAGTATATCTTAATAATCCCAAGCAAAGATGTCTACAAATTCCCTCAAAAGGGATACAAATATTCATGTTCCTCCTCAATGAGGGGTGTGCCTAATTTGATCCATTTTGATTCATTTAGAGTCTCGATGTTGACTTCCATAGTATATTCTACAAGGACAGTCAATCCATCTTCTAAAATAGTTGGTAATGATTTGAATTGGCCTACAACTATAAATTCCTTTATTTGGATTGGTTCTTCTAGATCACCTAATCAAGATGAATCAAAATATCCTAATGGTAGGGATGGCCATGTTATAAATACTATTAGCAATTCTTGAATAATTTGATCAAAGGCATGTTATTTTGTAGAACTAAACTTAAACCCAAAAGCAAGTTCATCATTGGTGGTTTCCTAAGCTTCATTCAAGAAAAAGTGAACACCCCCATCTAATGGTGCTTGAAATAGGTTTTTACTAGAAGGCTGACCTTTCTCTTTACTTTTACCCTGGTCCAAAAGTGCCTCAAAGAGTTTTTCAATTGGGGACTTCAATATTTTATTTATTTATTTATTTTTGGCTAAAGGTGTTCACCCACTCTCCAAAATAGGCTGTAGGATCCAGTTTGATAGACAACCTTTATTTTTGGTCTCCCAATGGAACATCATCTCTTAGGCCTAGAAAATTGTGAAAGGCCTCATCATTCTCAAACTCATATATAGGCATTGCTAATTATTGTTGGTCTCAGGCTATAAGTTAAGGGTGATAAAGAGGAAATGGATTATTTTAGATAATTAGGGTAATGGTACAAATGGCATGGGTGTTAAACATATTAAAATTGGTAAGGCATTTGATAAATGCCATGATCAGACTTTATTTCACCATTGGCATCATCATAATTAGGCATTAATGTTGTAACATGAATAAGATACATGGGGTCACCCCCAGGCAATTTAAATTTGAGACCATAAGTTACTTTGTACCAAGTTATAAAAATTTTGGCTCAAGAGTACCCTATTGGTTTGGCCCTAGGCCTCATCCTTCTTAGGCGTGGTTCTCCATGATCCTGTTAGGGATGGGATATTTTTCATGTTTGTATCAATTGACTAATTTGTCATTGTATAACCAAGATTCATCATTTAAAAATGGGTCCTTTTTTTGGTTAGTGGTCAGTGTAAAAATGATAGGAGCTGGAATATTAAGTTTGCCCTTTCCCTTTCATTACTATTCCATGTAAGGTGGCTTGGATTTAGGTCTTCCATAGGACTTTGGGTTCTATGGAAGCTTGACAATGTGAAATGTGTTGTGGGTCAAATACTCTCTCAGGCCATTAGTCGAGATGGTAAAATGATTAGACATTTCAAGAGGTAGCATATGTAAAAATGAATCAAGGCTATTTGGGTCTATACAATTGGTATCTGGTAATTTAAAAAGTATTTATTTATCTTTATCCTTTTTGGGAACTAGATCTAGACCAAAGCAATAGTTATAACTTTATTATTTAGCTTATAATTGTTTACAATGTTCATAGGGCTACAAATCTCCACTGATGGTGACCTCCATGCCTGAGTGAGAAAACTTAAGACACTGGTGTAATATGGAAGGGATTGCATGAATTTCATGTATCTAAGGTCTACCCAAGATCAAATTATATGATAGGTCTGGGTCTAACACATGGTAAAGCATATCTTGGGTCATGGGCCCAATGATAAATGGTAAGCTTATGGTGCCTTGTGATTCCTACTCTTCATTGTCATAGGCCTTGATAGTGACCATTTATAGATGTAGATCAACTATTATATATTTGAGATGCTTGATGAGATTTAAAGACATAATATTTAGGCCCAATCCATTATATATGAGGGCATGTTTCACTTTGTGTTGTGTTATGATTACTTTAATGTATAAGGTATTGTTATGGAGAGGGCCAAGGGATGACATATCACTTTAGTTGAAAGTCATCTATTGGCCTAGGGATAGATGTCCAATTAGAGCTTGGAATTTGTCTAGGGCCACCATTTAAAACTTGGGATTGGACTAATAACTCCAGCAAGATGTTCTTGTGGATGGTAGACATACACAATAAATTCAAAATGGAAATTTGTGTGGGTGTCTTTTGAGGTTTTTATAAAATGTCAAATGTATTTTATTTAATAGTAGCATATGGCTTGTTCCTATCCAGGATAATGAATTAGATTGGTTCATCTGTATGTGGTTGTGGGATGGGAATGGTAATCTTTTACTGCCAAGTTGTGATTGTATAATCAAGATTAGATACAAGACTATTATTACTAAAAAATGATGATGGAGGTGGGATATATAGAATAAGTTTTGATTATTGGTGTATTTAGTTGTGGTCATGGGGCAATGCCAAGTTACTGGTATAAGGTCCCAAAATAGTAATCTCTAGTTACTGTTGCACTTGTTTGTGGTCCCAAGTCAAGGAAGGATTACTGGCATAAATGGGTTGATTAGAATTATGTGGTAATGGTCCTATTATATTAGCAATTGGTTTAGGATTAATGATGATGGTGGAAATGTAACCTCTATTAATATAACCTATAACTTTGTTATAGTCATGTGCAACTGCATGATAAGTCTATTAGTTATTGGAATCATTCTGGCCTTAGTTCCTTCCATTCTATTGACATTATTGTTTTTGTTGTTGATATTGTCATTATTGTCATGGTTGTTGATATTATTGTTGTTGTTTTGGCCTTTGTTGTTATTATTGACTATTATTATTATGTTATAGAAAAAGGTTTTGATAGATATGAAAAGGCTTTTGATAGATACCTAGGTTATGATTGGATGTAGATGCTCTATTATCTAATGTAATCTCCCCATTTTACAACATATTTTTAATGAGGTGTTTGATCTGTATACAATAACATATATTATGTACATGAACATGATGTTATTCATAGAAATCATTATCTCGATACCAATTTGGATACATAATACCCTCAAGATAATTCAAAATAGGCCAACTAATCATGTTAGTTGTAACTAGATTTCAAAAAATGGGTTGAATAGGTTCTCTAAGATCACTAAAGACTTGATGAGTAGGAACATTTATTCTTGGAGGAGGGGTTTACAAAGGTGATCGTTATTGCATTTGTTGAGTAGGTTTAGGTTATTATGAAGGCTGCACTTTTCGAATGGGTTCCTAATAAGGAATAAGTTGAATTTACAACATAGTTTGAGAAGATGTTGTTTGCACCATTTTGACATGACATGACTTGATAACTCTATTTACAATAACATTCATGTTGTAGTTGAATTTCTTGGATTTATCATAGTTACTAGATTGGGTTAGTGTCGATGCTTGTACTTGGACTTGGTTTTGGTTTTGATTTTGGCCTATTCCTTGGTTTTAGTTTTGATTTTAATTAGATGAGAATAACTTGATAATACCTGTATTAATAAGGGCCCTTTCAATCAGTAAACCTTTATCGATGATCTCTTTGAAGGTATGTGCACATTGAAGCTCCAGATGATAGAATATCTCACTGTGCAATTTTTTGGTAAACATAATAGCTAATTATTTATTTGGTAAGTTGTGGGTGAAATGACTAGCAAGTACTCTCCATCGCTATAGATACTTTGTGAATATTTCACCAAATTTTTGGTTGTCCTGATTCAAATCTACCAATGAAATCTGGTGCTTGATATTATAGGAGAAATGCTACACAAATTTGTTTGAGAGGTCATCAAAACTAGATACAAAATTCTTTAGAAATTTCAAGAACCATGCCAAATCCTATCCTTATAGACTTTGAAGAAATAATAAGAGAAAATAAATGTTGCTATAAATTATTGGATGGAAAGTAATAAATAATTCTATCAAATGGGCCTTAGGGTCTCCTTTACCCTTGTATTTGTCAAATTTTAGTGGTTTGTACCCTAGAGGAAATGGTATCTGTAAATAATTCATGTTGAATGAGTATGAACACATGCCATCTAACTTGAAAGTTTTGGTCTATTTCCTTGCTTGAATGGTAGCAATTACATCCTTCATTTACTATAGTTTTTGTGCCAAGAAATTGGATGGAATATTTGGCTAAGGTTGTGGCTAGACTATCAAAGGTGGATTACCTTGACTGGGGTATAATCAAGGAATGGTTTATGGTGGAATGTTGGTTTGATGAGGGAACCAACTAAGAATATGAAACTATAGATTAGGATGTGGTTGTTGAAATTCCACACATTTCAGTGCAATATTCTAGGTTGGATTCAATATATAGCCTTGATTTTGAAGGAATTATGGTTGTGATGGAAGGATGTGGCTCTAGGTAAAGTGCTATGCCTATTAATGTTGAGTAAGGAGTTACTAATGACTAATCAAACCTAGATAAATAAGGGGAACTTGTTGTGGACCAAGGCCCTATCTTTGGATCTATAGAACATGCTGAAAAAAAGGTAATTGCTACCTAATTGGTACTTGTTGGATAGTGTTACTTCTTAGTTACATGAACACCTATTATGAGCTAGACATTTGTTGGATGTTAGACATTTATCTTTGACCAATGGACATTTGTGTTCAGCCTCTAATATAGAGGTAGATTAGATTGTGCCTATTGTTATGGAATCTTAGTCATCACCTATTATAGTGGAGTAAAATTCATCACTTGTTGTTGAGATAAGGTACTAGTCGAAACTTGATTACTTAATCCTTATGATTATGTGCTTGAAGATGTAGTTGGTTGAGGATTAGAGGTAACTTGATGTGGTTAGGATGTAGGAGTTCCTAACTACTACTATTGTGAAGAATTTGTGGTATTAACTAAAGGCACTTGTTGTGGAGTAGTTGTTAGTGCAGTTAAACCACTTTAGATTGGATTGGATAACACTTACATGTTATCCACCATGTTTGGAACATTATTATATGTAGAAGTAGTAGTAATTTATTTAATAGATGGGACATTAGACATGTCACCTCCTAAAGTGATTTAAATAATGGGTCTATACCTAAAGTATCTTGACTTGCCAACTCAATTAATACTCTTATTGAAGGATCTAACCCTATGAGTGGAGTGTTTGACATGGCCATGGTATTAAAATTATGTGTGAGGTTCAAATAGGTTTGATAAGATTATTACATTTGTATTGGTCCTCCATGATGACATTTACCTTGAAAATAATATTTGAGTCTTGATACAACATCAACACGAGTGCTTGAGGATTGATAGTAGAGGCCTTTTCAATGATTTGGATATAACGCATGTTGAGAGACACTGTAACTAGACTAGGAAAATTTTCATGGGGGAAGTCTATTAGAAATTTAGCCCCTATCTCCTTGGATATAACTAAAACCTTATCCTTGTTTTCAAGCAAGTGAAGATAATAAAAATAAGGATCATACATCAATGGTATAGTAATGTAATACAATGGTTGTTGAGCTTGTTCTATAATTGATGGTATGCTAGCAAGATATTACATGGCTTATTATTGGTCTTGCTCCAAATAAGGAGGCATGTTAAATAATAATGAACTATTATATATTGGATTTATTCCCCAAATTGAGTAGTACAAGGAGGATAAGGATACATATCACAAACAACAACATAACCATAGGGGTCTTAAACAAAGTCATCTTATGTGACCATATTATCGTAACCTAGATTGTATGTGGATCCATTACGAGTATAATGAGACATATCCAAATCAATAATGAATGTTATGTGAAGATAAGCCTAGAGTTATACTCTAAAAAACAAGGTCTAAAAGATAAAATGGCCCAAACTTGATCTAACTTAGTTTAAGGGGTGGAGCTGTTTTTACAAAAAGGTTAATGCTAAAACTTGGTATAAAACAATCTAACATCATATGTCTAATGCCAAATGTCTAACACAAAAATTTCAAGTGGATGGATAAAAAATGAATGCCAAAATTAGGTAAAAAGTGTTTAAAACAAGTCTAAACTAGGTCTAAATAAATAAAGGTTGCTAGGTCTTTTGGAAATAAGGCATAAAAGCTAGGCTCAAAATAGGAATTAAAAATGAGGTCTAAAAGGTAAGAGATTTACTCTAACAAATTTGAAACACTTTGACATAAACTAGACATTTAGATTTGGACATAAACTTAATAATTTGGTAAAATAAATTGAACCTTAGGCATATGGAAGATAGACCACTTCCCCAAATTTAGGCACAAATAATAGTCTTTAAATCAAGTAAGAAATTTAGTCTAAGTTGCATAACCCAAAAGTGAAGGGTAAATGTATAGGACAAAATTATGTGAGGCCTAAGAAAAAATAAATTAATGTTTGGATGTGAACTTGTCAAGGATAATTTAGAACTCAACTTATAAGGATAGGTTTCTCAAAATAGACAACAAGCTAGACAAGAACGAATGACATGACAACACTAGGCATAGATCTAAAAGGCACACGTGGTTCTGGTTTTATAATTTTAAACATAAGGCAATGAATATTTGAAATTATTTGAATAATTTAATGACATTATCATGCTCTAAAAGTATGAAAAATGATTTGTTTCAAATATTTTAAGACACAAGACTTGGAATGTATCGAGCAACATAATGACACCCTTTTCAAACAAGTGACACACACAAACAAAAGTTATGACAAGTGAATAAGGCAAAGTTTATGATGATAAATGGATGGTATAACACCTCTTCAAATAAATAAGTGATGTGCAAATAATACTAATTTTGGATGTGGTATGACAAACAAACAGTTTCAACACAAGACCATATAAGTGAAAAGAAAAAAAATGATAAAAACACCTAAGTGTAACGTCCTAAATCTTAAAAATGACAAGGTTGCATTGTAATATCAAATTCCATATATATACTTACTATTGAGAGGATTTTAAGTTGTTAATCCAAAAATTAAAAATGCATGAAAAATAGGGTTTTTAGGTCCCTTCTTCTCTCAAGAGTTCATATGATGACATGAAACTTTAGGATACTCACCTTGTATCAACAATATATTCTAGTAAGTGGGGTTCTCTAAACAATTAATTTTCATTTATTTCTAAATGGTCTCATATGTGTGGCTAACACTAGGGAAAAATCATGTCATTTGGATCCACATCAACTAACTTGTGAAAAGTTTTTATCCTTTTCACAACCACTACATCAATCAATCGCTTAGTATAGTGTTTTATCTAAGTTTTCCCTACATTTTGAGGTTGAGTATCACTAAAAAAAACTTATTTTAACCACTCAAAACAAGAATCTTAGTGCATCACCCTCAATTTATATACCCCACCATAGAGTGGAGTTGAAACGATGCCGAGAGATGAAATCTTGGGTTAATACGTCCCTAGAGAACTTGTGGGGAGGCATTAAACTCCTACCCACAAGACAAAATGCATAAAATAAATAAAGTGGAAGGACTTTTGGGTCATTTTTGGGTCACCTAAATCATGCAAATTTTGGGGAGGGCCCTAACGACTTTCCTTTCATACTTTTGGACCAAAGCACCAAATGCAAAGAGTGATTTTTTTTGGTCACCCAAGTCCCCTAAAGGGGATGGGAGAGAACATACATGTGACACTCATTTTACTAAATAAATACTTCAACAAAAAAACATAAAAATAAAAACTACTAGGAGTATTTAACTAAAGTGAGAGTTAATTTTTATAACATTAAAACAAAATATGGCATGAAGTTTTATCCACTTAGTGTTGTGTTGAAAAATTTAAACAAAATAAAAATAACATAAGTAAAAATATTTTGAAAACACCAATTTCAAATGTGATTTTTTCAACTTAGAGTGTTTGAAAGTGTTTTCTCTTGGCCTTTGTGTCCTGTAAAAGACGTTAGGGGGTATTTGTGCTTAGAAACAAAACATAGTGGGCAAATGACTTTTGAATTCTAGCTCTCAAGTTTCTAAAATTTTACACAAAGTGAAAAACCATAGAAACACAAAGAAATATCTCCACTTTTCCTAAAAAACTAAAATTATTAGCACATTATAACTACTACTTGTAAAACATAGTAGTTAGTTCAAAATCACAACTCTTAGCATAAAAACGTAGAAATAAAAATAATATCACTACTCTTAAGAAAATAACACAACTTAGCTTGCAAACATAAAACAACTAGTTAGACCATGATAGTTAAACACAATGTCTCAATAGTTAATGCAATACTGTAGAAATTATGGCAATATCACTATTTGCAAAGTCACGATATCTTTTAAGGCAATACCATGAGTATAAAGTTGTGATATTATGATATCACAAGTTTTCTTACAACATAAAATAGTCAGTAAAAACCTTGATGATTAGGGATAAAATTATGATGGTTAGTGTAATCTCATGATTGTAAAGAAGTGATATTATGCAATATCATGATTCTAGAGAGAAAAAATACAACTGTATAGAGCAACTACATGATTTATAGAAAAATGTTCATGATCCTTCAATTTTCACTTTTTTTGATCAACAAGTTTGGATTTTAACATAAAAATTATTAGGAGGGTGTCCTAAAATACCCTAAGAACAAATTATTAGGGTGTAGGTACCATTGGGCATATGATCATATGAACAAGGAATTCATATAGGGGAGGTTAGTCTAGTATTAGTCTAATAAAACAAATCAAAATCACACACTAAAATCCTAACACCTCTAGCCTAGACACTAGGGAGAGCATATGTAACAAACATAAAAATTAAAGCACAACTATAACACAAAATAAACAATTATTTTACCTTCCTTGGAACTCCAAATGACTTGTTGAAGTGGTTTGCTCAGTTTGTGCATCAAGAAGTCTTTATAAATGAAGCTTTCTCTGCACCCTCTCTCCTTGGCACCTTGGCTTGGCTATCTGGCTTATGAATTTGGCATGGTCAAAGTACTTGTAATGTTCATTTTCATCTATTTAATCATTATAACATTACACCATGATATATTTTGAATCAATAGGTATGGCCTTGTATTTATAGCCTTAAAAATTAACTCTCACCCAAGGTGAGTCAAGATTGATTGTAAACATGGAATGGGTTCAAAATAACCTTAGGTGAGTTGAGACTAACTCTAGTTGATTTAAAAGTTATCATGTAATTATGATTTTCAATTAATAAACATGGCTCTTAAATTAGATATTTTAAGATATTTTGGAAGAGCTTGACAACTCGTAAAGGCAATAATGAAAATGATTGATACTTTGATTTTTGGAATTTCCATTTTAGATATTCATTAATTACAAATGGATAATTTAACTAAGCATTTAGTCTTGTTTAATTATATGATTAATTTTTATTAACATTTTAGTTATTTTAATATTTGATCAAGTGTCCCACTTAATGGGTCCATAGGCCAAATTGGTAGTTGTTAGGTCGCAAGGTGATTGAATATGAATCTGTGAGAGGTTATTATTGCATATGGGATAATATTCTAAATAGGGATGATTAAACATAATTATGAGCATTAATGAATGATGTGAATATAATTTTAAGAAATTCAGTGATTTCTAGGCTTAATTTGTAATGTTTGGTAGAAATCAGTTCAAAGTCTGATCATAAGCTAGTTGTGGCTAGAATTGGATGTCTACAGGGATGACATTATTAGGGGTACTAGTCCAAGAAAGATTATAAAATGGAATGGTATTAGGATATTTCATATGATTATGAGTCATAAAACATATAATATTGAAGAAAATAGACTCTCTTGAAGGTTCAAGGGGTTATAGTTCTTCTTGTTTCCAACTTGAGATTTTGGACTCAATTCTTTGTACTATCATGGGTATCTATTATATTGGTTGTCTTGTAGCCTCATTATATCTCTGAAATGATTTAATATCTTATTAATGTACATAATCTTGATATGAAATATATTTTTTATTCCTCTTGTATTCATCTTCCCTATCAATCTCCATACATTGTCTCTCAAAGTCAAGTGTTATCTCTTACATACTCTTTTCACGCTGATTAGAAAGAACATGATTTTATCAAGGATGAATGAAAACATGATTAGGGGTGAGAGGGGGGTAAATATCATGATAATATGAATATAATTTTAGTTCATTTATACTTGAGGTGAATACATAAATTTTCTCATCTTGATATGAGGGATATGAAGGTATAAAAATTGCATTTTCACAAAATAGAGGATTGAAATATATACCAACTAATGTTTTAGGTACTTAGATTGTTTAAACTAGATGTATATAAATTAGATCACTATATACTAAGTAATTTAGTAATTTATTTTCTTAAAATTTATAAATTATCACCAATATTTAACAATCTTTTGTGCTATGGTCCCATTGGGCATGCTAAAAACTATTATCACTTAGAAGTGCACCTTTGCTGAGAACGTGTGCCTGTTCTCACTTCCATTTATATAATAGAAAATATACAAGGTGTGAGAAGTTATAATTGGAGAGAATATCTAGATTAATATCTGGTTATATTTGTTACACTCATCTGCTTCTATCTAAACTATCTAATTCTATGCTTTCTTGACTAGTAAAAGAATATAAGGAGCTATGCTAAAGCTGAAAATAGAAATCAAAACTAAAAATTGGGGTGATGCACCCATATTAAAGTCAATTATCCATATAATTGACATAATTTTTAAGATAAATAACTTTCACATAGTCACTTCATCTTCATACAATGACTCTTGAACAAGTATTTCACACACAGGTATTGATAGACACTTACACTAGCTTGGGAGGAATGAACAATGGTTGAATTCACTTCCAGATTAGGTAGAAATAAAATTTAGAAACTTTGTATGACCTAATTTTTTTTAATTTGATGCATAAAGTTGAGATATTTTTATATAAACATAGGAAAAATAATCATTCACTAATTTCTATTAATGAATTAAGAACACACTCTGTGAACAACTTGAAAATGGGAGAAAAAAATAGCTCTTTATTGCTTCAAAGGTGAAGTACAAAATTTGACAGAGTTTAAGTAATAAAAAAGAATAATATCTTCATAATAATTCTCCAAATTAAAATACATATATAATATAATAAGAGAGAAAATAATCAGCTCCAAACTAGGAAAGAGTTCCACATGCTTGTCAAGTTCATTTGTACTTCAATTGAAAATTCAACTCAAAATTGAACTCCTCTTTCAATTCCACTTTAAATTCGACTTAAAATCAAATATATAATTTTATTTTAAACATTATTTCATGGAATATTTCATGTTAGGAGAGAGGGAGGCTATTCTTACATGTTTTAAAAGTCAAAGGGCTCTTCATGCATCTTGAATGTTGAGTTAACTCCCTGTGATCTTGCATGCAACTTTTGATCTTCTTTAATTAAATATTTCTATTATTTTAGTTAAATAATCTTGGTATTTTATGAATCTTAAATTTATATTTTAGTTACCTTCACTTACATCTTGAGTTGATTGAACTTATCTTGACTTCACAGTTGGAGTTCAACTTGAGCTATTTTGCATGCAACTTGCATGCATGTTTGGCCTCATGTCTCTTATAAAAATAGACAAAAGGGAGATGTAATATAAGTGGGATTAATATTTAATTTTTAAAGGGATGTATTACATAAAAATATATCACTAAATTTGATCAAGATCTTAACTCCACTTATTCACCTTTGCATATTTTGGAACTCCACTTTTGTAGGGCTAATTGAAGACTTCTTATTATTGACATGTAGTTGCTAAATTTAGCTTAAAATGGGGTGCCATAGTTTGATATGGGATATTGTGATGTTTAATTATCCATTTAATATTATTTATAATTATGAATTTTATGATGACCAAAGTAGCCTTCTAAACTGGTTTTTCTTCCATATGCTTATCTTGTGCAACTTTGACAAGCTTATTGAATGTACTATGAGAGCTAAAAACTTAATTAATATTAATAATTATAATATATAAGGAGAAAAAATATAATTTTAACATAATAAAAATGGTGTCACAAACCTTCAATCAAAATTTTAGCTCCAAAATCTATGTGCAGCTCTAAGAAACATTAATTTATGCTCTCATGTGCTCTCTTGTTCTCAAGAAACCCTGATTTGGATTAGGGGGTATAAAATGAGTTATAAGAATAGAAAAAACTCTTCATATAATTTTTGTATATGTATAAATGGGTCAAAAATATAATTTTTTAAAAATATCCAAAACTCTTCACCAAACTCCCTAATAAAAATTCACAAAAAAATGTCTGCTTGCTACCCTAGGGATGACTTGGAGATGTTTTTCAATGACCTGAGCCTTATTTGAATTGGTTTTAGTTGTATTATAATTTATTTATAAATTTAAATTAATTATAAACACTCTTAAATCAATTTTTGTCATTGGAGGGACCTAAAACACTCATTTCTAACTCTATTTGTGAGCAAACAAGTGAAGAAACCTTCATGCCCTTCATAATCAGATCTGTATATTGGTATTTTATCTCTCTTAAGGTAAATTAATTAGTTTAAACCAATTTTAAAAATAAAATTACATCAATAAATACTCCCTTGTCAAATTTCAATAGTTTTCGTGTAATAAAACTCAAAATATACATTTTTTGGTGCTGACTAGCTTGCCCAATTTCATTTTTGAACGCATGTAGGTCTATGTTTTACCATTTTATTAAGTATTATAATAAATAAATACATAATTTTTTTTTATTATGACATATAATAACACTTATTATCATGCTAATAATTTTATGTGCTCAACCAATCACTTATACCACTCAAAAATTTCCTTTTTTGATTGTTTCTCTTGCTTGCTTAAAACCCTGATGCTTGTACCTTTGCCTTTATCCATTATTTGCCATAAAATTTTGATTTAATAAGGATTATAAAGGTTTTATATTACCAATAATATCTCACACTACCTTTATTTATAAAAATGAACTCAAAAATGCAAACATATTGCTTAAAATTGAGCCATGAGGGTTTAAGAAGGGTTTTAGAGCAATTGTTATTCTTAACGATTGTTCATAAAGTTAAGCCATTTTAACCTTAAAAAAATGCATATAATTTTGAGTTAATATGGTCCCAAAAATCTTCCTAATATATTTTTATCTAAACCCTCTTCACCTTTATGTATTGAGCATCTAAAAATTGCCTTCACTAGCTTATAAATAGCTAGTTAGAGGAATGAAAGAAACCTCTGTCAAAATTTGGACTTGTGAGTTATTTCTAAGCATGAATTTGACCTGATAAATGTTTTATAATATTTATAATACATTTTTTGACCTTTAATACATTAATGGATTCTTCTTGAAAACTTGCACATAATAAACTTTGACCAATGGTGGCAAAATTGTTAATAAGTACCATCTGCCCCAGCTTATGCTAGCTAGTTTAGATTGGTTGGGAATGTTGATAAATAGTTTTAAATTAAAGGATATGGATTAAAACAGCATATATTATTATTAGATGGATATTACTGATCCTAATAAGCATTGGTATAAAATCAAGCTACCCAAATGGTGACTATTTTAGAGCTTGGATGTCTGTAAACCCAGGTGGCCAATCTACAGGGATAAGTTGTGGATTGAGATCCTAAAATACCTCATTAAAATGAACCATTCAGAGTGGTTAATCATATGCATATATGGGTATCATATCTTTTCCATAGGGTAGATATGATAGAGAACTACCTTAGAGTTGTAGCTATTATATTTTATATTTGTATTATGTTATATCAAACTTGTGTTATATATATTGATATGAACATTTCGTGATCTATGAATTATATTGATATCATGGATGGATGTATATATGTCTTTAATTTATATCACATGTATTTTAATTTTTTTTTACATGCGATGAAAAATATGTTTTCTTTTATAACATTATGTGATACACATGCATGGTTAAAAAGAAAAACAAATGATTTGGAAAAGTGTAAACAAGCATAAAATATAATACACACTATATCACGATAGGAAATATATAAAAATAAAATATGAATAAATATAATAAACCAAAATGGTAAAGTAAAATATAACAAAATATTTTCAAACCATGTAAAAATAAGGATTGTACCAAATTAAAACAAATATAAGTCATATAATATCAAATTGGGAAGTATGCAAATTTGTAATAAAGTGGTAAATGTGTTATAAAAAAAGACAAGAAAATAAATGAACAATAAAGTTAATCAATCATAATAAATCAATATGGGAAGTATGAAAATAAAAATAAAATGCAAGTATAAATCAAATTAATCATATTAGATGAAGATGGGAAGTATGAGAAATTTAATAAAAGGGTTTTAAACATACATAGGATCAAAAAATAAAAAGATACAAGTGAAGTATGAAGTAAGCATAAAACATAGCAAATCAAGATGAGAAGTATGTAAATGACGTGTAAATTACAATGCAACATAAATTATCTTAAATTTGAAGCATGAAATTTTATTATGACTTGGTTATAATATGAAATTTTTATTGGGATATTTTGTGAGGAGAACTTGGTCCCATCCAAGGTCTTACACTAAAAATTAAAAAGGGAACACCAATGAGGTGGATATAAATTTTAGAACAATTTAAAGATATTTAATGTGGTAATTTGTGAGGAATGATTGGTCCTATCCAAGGTCTTACACTAAAACTCAAAAGGTGATCACCAATGAGGTGAATGGTAATAAGGAAAAAGATAAATAAATGTTTTGTGAGGAATGTTTGGTCTTATTCAAGGTCTTACAATGAAATTCACAAAGGGAAACCCTAGGGGTATGATGAGTTAACAAAAAATATTCATCAAGGGGAGATATTATGATTTTTGTAATGAGATAGAGAGTGTAAAAAGTATGAAATAGGCATATATAAGAAAACCTTAGTAAACATGAGGAATACTAGGTAAGAAAGAAAGATACTAAGAGGCTAGTGATGATCAAAATACAAAGCATACCTACTCACAATAAACACAATGCTGTATAGGCAAATAGTTGGAATACTAAGATCAACTCATGAAGGTTATATGAACAAGGAAAGTAAAATGGACCTATGTTTCCACAACATATTCCCTGTTCCTCAAGACCTCTTATAAATTTTTTTGTCTACTATGAAGATTAGGTACTTGTGTGATAAAGTAGGTATCACTATAGAGATTTTTTATTCTCCTATTCTAATCTACTAGCCTACCACACCCTAATGGACCTTAGCTCTATCATGAGGCCAACTGTAGAGTTTGATATTTGATTATAAATAAGATATTTGCTAAATAATAACATATTTTGGTGTGATTAGACTTTTGAATTTTATATTGACTTTTAAATCATTGCCTTTTATTTAAATAATTTGGTTTTTAACTATTTTATGGATTTTGCTATTCCTCCTTCATACAGACTTGGAATAACCAACATGAGTGATAAAAGTAATACACACAAATGAGCTTTAGACTTTGGTTAAAAGAGGATAAGTAACTAGATATATGATTGATTAAATGACTTAGGCGTACCTATGAAACAATATGTAAAATCAAGTTTCAACCGTATGTGTGCTTAATATGTGGAAAGGAAATAAGGGAAAAAGGGAGATCAAAGAGATTGGTGTATAGAAGTAGTATAATGATAAGTATTGTTTTATAATTGATCATATTATAAAGATGAAATATTAAGAGAATAAGGATTGTATAACCAATTCACAATAATAATTATATTTATTTGATTTTGAAAGATAACAAACAATCATTACAAAGAAAGTAAAGGGATTGATGTGAAAGAAGTGAAACCATAAGCTTAATATTGCATTCATGAAAAAAGTGAAAATAATCCATAATATAAAGTGAAAGAGAATGAAACCATGTGAATCACATAGAACATAATATAATGGTTCATGCAAAAGAAATAAGTGAAATCATGTTTGACAAATAGTCGAAAATAGAAGATATATAATTGAATCACAAATCCAATCCAAATCATATAATAGGATAATAAATAATGTGAGAGAACACCATGATGTGTTCATAAATACTGATAGATATAACCACAAATGTTATCCATAACATTTGACACATCCCTATATAGATGAATTCTGACATTAGTCAGAGTCTCATCAATATTTGCAAAAAGTTGTGAAAAGACTTCATTCTATATCATCTTGATTAAAAAGGTAGGTTTAAAATAATAAGACTAATGCTCATGTGGTATTTCCTATGTGGGATAATCGATGAAAGGAATATATATCTCAATATGAATGGTATTTATGTATCTAGGAGGAGGTGCAACCAATGGAGAAGGAAAAGCCTTTATTCATAGGTGATTTATAGGAGGAATAACTAGTGCTAGTGTAGACCATGAAAAATCTCTAAGATATTACTGAAGCACATGACATCGATCAAATTGATGGGTATAACACTGATGCAAAAGATAATATACTTCCCCATATTTAGGGATGTACTCTAGAAGTAGCTGGGAGGTGGGATAGTCTTATCTTTAGGATGGGCAATGACTAGTAACAAAGTGTTAATGTACTACCTAAGTTTTTGGTAGTGGGTAGAGGAATGGTTATCTATTTTTGGAATCAAAAAATATGTCTATTAGTATACTATGTAGGTATACTATCTTAAAGGGTAGAATAAAAATCTTACGACTAATGATATAGATGATAATCCTTGGTCTAATGACCTCAAATTTTGTGTATGTCATAATAAGGCTCATCCACCTATTGTGCAGGAAAGGGATCAAGTTGAGATAATGGAAGAAGACTATCACTAAGGAAGGGATAATATGGAGTGAAAAATGGATGAAGCTCATCTATAGGTAAGGCTGGTTATGTAACAGGTCTAAGTAAAGTGTCTAATATCTATGGAGGAAGCATACTAGAAGGGTCATGATATTTGGCAAAATGATAGGGTCCTATCTTGGCATGATCCATGAGTATACTCCTGAGAGGATCTATTTTGATTTGAGGTGTAATATGTAAGTGTTGTATCTCTAACTTGTGAATAGTAGTATAAAAACTATTATTAGGTACTATAAGAGAAAGAATGATATAAGAAAAATGAAAAGATTGAAATTAAGAAGAATGAAATCTAAGAACTTCAACATTTATAACTTAGATGAGTCTAGATAAAATGGGTCATCTAACTTATAACTATGATCATAATTAGGTGTATGTAAGTCTATAGTACATTTGTGAAATATTTTATTAGTTGAGGAATCAAAGTGAATGGAATATCTAGTTTTGGTTAAAGTAACCAATATGTCGTTAGGAAGTTACCAATGAGATCTAGGTTGAAGAGAAGGAGGAAGTTGAGTGATGATGTGAGGGGAGAGATCAATTTTTTTAATTTTTAGGATTATCTCATCTAACTCATCATCATCAAATTCTAAGAGGGTAGGTGGAATATTCCTAATTAATTTTGGATGACCATTATAACTTCTAGTGGATTTAACATTATAGTTGAAGTGTTAGGATTTTTAAAATGAAACACTAGGTAAAGGTTCAAGGATGGGTATTTTAAAAACACCATGTCATTATAATTATTCAAAATTCCAAGGATTAATGTCCTATTGAATCTTTTATATAACACCATTATGAGTAAATTTGACACATTGGTATGTGAAAGAATTAATTGCTCTCATACGATGAGTACAAGGTCAATCGAGTAATATATTGTAAGAAAGTGGACAGTTAAATATCATGAATTTTACATGAAAAATAATGGGAAGAATGGTAATGGGAATCCAAACACACCCTAGAGGAGGCATTTGTATTATATCATAGCCTTGGCATGTACTGCATGTGGATTTAAGGTTATATTCAGATTATCTAAGTATTTGAACAAAGTCAAAGGTGGCAACACAAGTGACTAAACCTTCATCAATTAGAGCACACTTAACTTGGATATCACCTATTTAAACACTAATGAATAAAAAAGGATCATCTGAATGAAGTAATATCTCATTTAAAATCATACAAGAGATATGAAACTTAAGTGAGAGGGAAGTATCCACTATTTCATCAATATGGATGGACATCTCTTCACATTATTGAAGTATGTTATCTTCAAATCCAGATAAGGTAGCCTCTCACCATAAAGGAAGAGGACAAGGTATGTTCATTTTGAATAATATTTGCATTAGGATATTATGATGGTGGGGATAAGTGATCATTAGCTCTAAGAATGGAATTTTATATGGGAAATGAGAAAGTCCCACAATAGGATCCCATTCATCATAACCCATGAGAGGATTGTTAGATAGATGTGAATAGTATTGCAAGAGCTCCTAGGAAGGGGGGTTGTATGTGCAATGAAACTTATGTTGATAAGGTATGGTTGGTTTAGTTTGGTTAGAAGTGGTTTGAGTGACTTTAGGTGACGTGATTTTTTTTTGAGGTATTTCTTGTGTTTGAGTAGAAGAAATATTGTTGGAAGTTTGAGGTATGTTTTCTTAAGGCATGTAAAGTGGGGAAAGAGTAGAAGCTATATCAATGGTATGAGAGGTATGGTCAATTTGTATTGTTGGAGGTGGTGATTATATGGGTATTGGTTCCTCATTCCCCAATTCTATGAAATAAGATGAGGAAGTGTCTTGAATAATGTGAAATGTTGAAGATATTCAATGTGTAGGTGTTGGGTTTGAATATATAAGTAACTAATCTTCTTATATTTGTCATATTAACCACATTTTCATCATTAGAGTTAAGGTATATAAGACTTAATGTTGTTATTAATAGGGGTAGGCTATTTAATGTTGTCTTGGTAATTAAGAAAGGGATCCTTGTGGATAGCTAAATGAGCATTAACTTGGTTTAAATCTTGGTTTTTAGTTTGATTATCATGAAATTTAAGTGATGTCATAAGATTGTTTATGTTTTAGTATAAGGGATTCATGGTCAAAGTTAGGACCAAGGATAAAATCAATATCAAGATTTATTAAATGTCTACAAATCTCATGAGAATGGCCCCAAATTTCATGAAACTATTTTTTTTATTTAAATCATACCATAATTTAATAAGATAAGTGGGGTCAAGATCTCATGGTAGAGGTCTTCGAGGATGTTTTTGAATTTATGCTAGTGACAATAGTCTATACATATTAGTATGATTATTTTGAGAAAATATGGGATTATGATTAGAATTGTTATTAGGGGGAGGAACATGCTCCATGGTATTATTTGGAACAATAGCTTGGATGGTGTGTATAGTGTCATAAGTGCTAGTAACACCATCATTGGTTATATGTCAGTTTTTATTTTTGATAAACAGACGAGTTTCCTTTGTAATTTGAAGAGATTCAAATTGATGCATGAGTAAATCATGTCATTTGGTTTGGTCAAGAGCTTCTTCCAAAGTTTTAGGAGAAAGGGTTCGAATGCAATATTGTAATTTAGGGTGGAAAGCATTAGTAAATAGGTGGAAGAGGTTGCCATCCACCATATTATGCTCAAATTTGTCAGACAATTTTTTCCATTATTTGATGAAGACTTGTGCCCTTTCGGTTTCAAGTTGTTTACAATTTATAAATTGAGCTCAACTATTTTCAGGAAGACCACTAGTTTGAAATTCTTGGACTAGTGAATTGACCAAGTATTCTAGGCTAGTAATAGAGTGGGTTTTAAATTAATTGTACCAATCTAAAACATCTCTTGAAAGTGTTTTAGCTAAAATTTTAGTGGAAAGAAAAATATTAAGCTTAACCCAATCTTTGTAAAGGTTGACAAATGTTTTTAGATTCAAGGTAGGATTTATACATTTGTTATAAGTGTTGGTGGGAGTGATACCTCCTATGTCAATGTTGGAAATTTGAGGTACTATAGGTTCATTTTGTAAATGTTTGATAATTTTGTTGATAACTGGGGGTTGTGGTATGAGGTTACCATGTGAATGCCTAAGGGGTGGGGCATTAGGATTTTGCACTCATCATTGAGCATTGTGAGGTTGGTTTTGGAGATGTATTAGGTGATTTTGCATTTGCATCATCTAATTTTCATTATTAGTTTGAAATGTATGAATTTAGTTAAATGTTTATAATATAATTTGATTAGTTTGAGAAACATTTGGGCTAGTGGATGCAATATGTGATGCATTAATATTATGTGAGGTATTAAGAGCTTCAGATGCACTATGAGCATGGGATGAGGTAGTGGAATTCACTATACTAGTGGAATAATAAGCATTAGTAGTCAAAGAAGCATTGGTAGTATGAGACGCACTAGTATCATGAAATACACTAGTAACATTGGTATGGATGTGGGTATTTTGAAGAGCCCCACTAGAAGTTTAACCTGCCATGCTTGTAGAAATACTTGGCATGGAGGTATAATAAGACATAGAGGATGATGTCATAATGTGGGAAGGAAAATTAATAGAGGGAAAGGTTGGGATGAAAATAAAGGGCTTGCCTCAAATCTTTGGAAAAAGTTAGGGGAAGGTGAATGGGGTTCTCTTATATGAGGTCCCATCATGAGGTCATAAATGGTTTTTGGATATTTTCATCTATGTTGAGGGTTTTCATTGATGTAAAATATCATTTCAGTTGTGTACTCAAAATCATACTCATATTATAGCAGAAGAATGAGGAGTCACATAGTTGGTAGTGCGGGTGACAACATGGACATTACTTTGATCCGTAGTAGGTGCCACAATATGTACCTTAGGAAACCTATCAGGATTGGTGAAACTCATCATGTTTATTTGATTAAATTCTATATTATCATCAAAAAATAAATTCATGATGGAGGGAAGCTAAAAAAAATTTAAAAGTAAAGATAAATTGGTAGGATACTAGGTCAAACCAATCAACACTATTTTGTAAGATAGTAGGTAGGATAGACTACAAAAAACACATTTAAATTGGTTGATTATGCTTTATAAATAGTGAAACTAAGGGAGTTTGAAAGACACACAATCATATAGGTCAATAATGTGTTAAAGGTAAAAAAATAAGCAATTTGTAAGAGATTGGGTTGAATAAAATGAATATGTTTAATGGGAAAAGGGGAACTATAGGAGACACAATCGAGTAGGCTGAATAAGTTCTTTAGGAAAACATAGACAGTAGGAGACACAATCAAGTAGATCGATCATGTTTTGAAGGTAAAGTTTGGTTTTGACAGTTATGATTCTAGATGATGTAGTGTTATTTTACAAAATATTTAAAATAAACACACAGGCAACTGGGCCAAATCAATCGATCCAGTTGTGGCACACAACACAAAATTTATACCAATGTTAGTTGATACAAGTTTTATAATACAACATATAATTACTAAAGAGTAAGTAGTAGAAATAAAAATGCTAATCTATGTGTTCATTCTTGAATGTTTTAAATTATAACTTTAGAAATAAATGTGATAGGGAGTTAGTCGCAAAATAGAACTAGAAAGGCAATCTAAGGATAGTTTTATGTAGTTAAGGATGAAAGGTATATATATTGGTGATAGTAATAGATTGGTATTGGGGCCTACCCCATCACTTCATGATTGCACATCGATAAGGGTGTCGAGTGCTTTACCAGTATATATCATTAACAACATATTTATAATTAGCTAGAAAACTGAGTTGGCTTTCCCTTTGGTGATAGAATATAAGTAGGTAGAACTTGGGTAGAATTTGTTTAATGCTTTTTGATATTATGTGGTTTGGAAGTGGGTGATTGAAAGAAAAATAATGTAACTAAATCGATAAATTTAAACTTCCTATTTAGTTTATGTGTGCTAATCTAAGCAAGTAGTAAAATAAAAGAGTTAATTACTAGTAATATGAGTTAATTTTTTTGATTGCAGAGTATTAGGGCAATTCAGATGACTGAGTATGCAAAAAATACAGAACATAATCGACTGGGTTGATTCTATCTATTGAATCAAGGGCTAGAGAAACATAGTCAAATGATTTGATTGAGTCTCTTGGGAAAGAAGTAACTAAAGAATTAAAAGATATGATAAATATAAAAAAATACCAAATTTGAAAGATGTTCAATTGAATGAAATATAAAATATAAATTATACTTAGATAGGTTTAATATGTGTAAATAGATATTTATTGGAAACATGTGGAAATTATACAAGATTAAAATTCTAGATCAATCATCAGATTCTAAAAATTGTACTTATATAGCCATAAACACTACCATCAGATCTAGAAACTACCATCATTATTAGTGTTTAACTATGATACAGGTGTCTAATACAAAATAATGATTAGATATTGATGTGACTAACTTCACTATTCTAAGTTTTATGAAACCTTTCTACTGATGTATTCAAATCCAGGATAAAGTTTTTTTCTCTTTGTTAATTGATTAAACCCTAGCTCTTCATATTTTTTCACCCTTAGAATGAGTTTACTAAAAATAGGTTAGTGGGCTCATGGTGTCAAGTTGACCTTAATGACCCATATATTATATAGCACTAATTACATAACCAATACTCCAAGGAGGGCTCAGACTTATCTAATTTTGCTCTATGTTGGGCAATGTGTGTGCACAAAGGTGAAATATACTATATGGAGATGCATACAATGATATAACTTGTAATTTGACAAATAACACTCATGGGATGCTATTTGAATGATTTAAACCTATAATATGATTGCTCCTATGCTTGATACAAAAATAGGGATGTATAGGATAAAATAACTTAGTTGTGTAGTTGATTTATTGAGCTTTGTTAGGTAATTGCTTGGTATTTCCTAGATGAGGAATGAGAAGGCTTAGACTTATATCTATAACACACCTTTTGAAAATATCACACAATAGGGTTCTATAAGATAAATAGGGTGAACCATAGGTTTTGAAATATTTATAGTTTGGATGAATTTTGGCAACTAGACAGTAGATAATGTTCTAAAAAATATATTTGATAGTAATGTTCCTTTATGGCTAATAGTGTATAGAAGGATAGAAAATAATTACAAATATAAAACTAATAGTGAAATATGTTTATCAGAGTTTAAGATTTTTGTGCAGTGTAAGTTACCTAGGTCATCAAAATGATATGGATTAGACTAAGATATAATCATTTAGGCACAATGAGATGAGGAATGTGAGACTTTTAGTAGTAGGGAGGTTTAGAACTAATGGTTAGATCCCAGATTGATATTTTTCAAATGTACAAGAGTGAGATGATATGAATATTTAGATTTAGTATCTACATTCCCCCTATAATCTAGTAATGTATAAGGATGGAATCACTAATTTAAACAAAATAAATGCATACCTTGGTGTGTATAACACACCTTGCCATTGCTTGAGCCTAATTTGAGTGATTTGTTGGTGTATAACCTATAATCATGAGCATTTCATAGCATAAATCAATGAATATAATTTTAAATTTGAAATAATTAAAATTCTTGGAAGGAAAAAAGAGTATGTAAGGAGTAAGCCTATGTGTCAATGCAACCATGTTTCCCCTTTTATATCATGCATGGTAAAAATACTTTTTTATGAAGCATTGGAGTTGAGAGAGGTTTATACTTGAACGTTGGAGAATTAAATATGAGATTTTAAGGTATTATTCCCCCAATGTGGTACAAGGATGAGTTGTGACATAACCATTGATATCAATATATCTCAATCACACAATTCAAGTGTGGTATGAAATCTAGTGAGGGTGAGTGATTTAATGAACTCATCTTGTAAATATAGTGAGATTGGATGGTCTAATCACTCAAAACTATAAATATAGTGAGGTTTAATGATTTAATCACTTCAACCTATAAAATGAACCAACCACTACAATAGAAAAGGCTCGATAATTGTACATCTTACTGTAATCGATGTGTCTTGGTGAATACTATAATTAGTAAATTTATAATTTTTGGTTAAATAGCATGGAATATGAATCTATAATATGTATCAGTTAGAGTATATGTGTCATATATCTAAAAAAATCTATTTCACATCTGTACAAAATCTATGTAATGTGTAAGATTATGACCCAAGTGTATATCTGAATCATAAAACTATATTGGTGCTTGGTACAAATGTGGAAGTAATGTATTTATGACATGCTTACACTAAAATCTAGAGATAATGAGTAAGTGTATAAGTGTGGAGGTCACGCATTTATGACATGCTCCCACTAAAATCTAGAAACTATGAAAAATGTGGAGGTCATGCTTCTATGACATGCCCAACTGATATGCCCCCTCTTTTGAGGTAAGGGAAATATAATCTAGTAGGTACCTTACCTCAAAAGGATAATATAGTTGTATAATCTATGTATGAATCATGTAGAATATAAGGATAACATGTCTAAGTAGATATATCAATAAACTTCATAGTATGTGATCACATCAATCTTAGGATGCATGATATATATCATGGCAATGTTTAGAGAGTAATAATACAAGCTCAACAAACAATCAAGAACACACACAAGAGCACTCAATGTAATAATAAATAAGGGTATAAGGAGACCTCAAACAAGAGGCATGTTCAAATTATACACAATTAAAATGAATGACATATTCAAATGTCCAATCAACACATATTTAAATTTATAATCAACATACAATGACACAAGAGCCAACAAACAAGAAACATATTCAAATGTTCCATACGTAAGACAATAAAAAGAAAATGGAATTAATTCAAGGAAGTGAAAAATATATGAATCATAAGCAACCAACATAAGCATATCATACTATTCCCTATATAAATGTGTTATCAAAAAACATTATGTAACATGACATATCAAGTACAATATGAAAGAATGAACATGGATATAGACATGTGTAAGCGTTAGTATATAAGATCAAACGTGGTAAGTTATAAATGACCACAAAGGATATGTAGCCTATATCAATCATGATAAAAAAAGTAGATGCTCCTAATGTATTATATGATGTGAGTATAGGAGAGGTCCAACATCTATAAGTCCATATATCATGTGTCGAGGTATGCTTGTATCACACTCAAAGATGTGTGAAACATATTTGTATATAAGAATGAAATTATATGCTAAACAAAATAGATGCTAAAGTGGTAATAAAACATGGGAATGCTGAATATTTTTGAATTTATTTGAATGTTTTTGTATTTTATTGAATGTTTTGGAAAGAAAAGGCTAGCATATGATCCCATCCAAGGGGTGATCATACTTAACTCCAAACTTGGAATATGGTACATTAAACCAATGATATTTACAAGGAACATAAATAGGTGTCAAATCTAGGTTTAGAGAATCTGTGGTACTCTATGTATGTATAACAAGACTCTGTGGTCATGAAGAAACATTATAATCAGTAGGGATTCATAGAACCCATTGTTTGGTGCTTTGTGGTTTATTTGGAGTGGTAGTGAAGGGAACATGATTATTTTCTCTAGATAATTGAGTATTCTATGTAGGAGTTGATGTGGATTACATGGAATCAACTATATTCCTCTAGTACGAAGGCCTCTCAAGTATGGACCACCTAGGAAAGGGGATTGCCTATTGCTTACCCTTTTGTGGAAGATTAAATTTCATAGGTTTGATAATTAGTTATCTCAAAATAAACTTCTCTTATTCAAGTGGATGTTCATATGGAATTTTGGAAATTATGACTTTCATATTGGTATGAATTTATTTAATACACCCATGCACTATGGAAGTACTACATATAGTTTATGTATCTAAGTCATCCCAATAACATATCAAAGACTCTTATATATGTTATAAATAAAAATGTGTTAACCATAATATTATACCAAATTATAAACATAGATCAATCTCACCAATTTCATGTTGTGATGTCCCATTGAATGCTCTGATCATTTTAGTCAAAGGGTATAACTCATCATGTGTATATCCCAAGTGTGTAAGTAATTTCATGGTACACACATTATCACTAGCACTCTTATCAATCATAAAACTACACATAGGCTGATGTTAAATGTATGATCGAATAAATAATGAATGAATATTTGAGTCATCATACACTATTTCACTATCATCAATTGTATG
Organism: Torreya grandis; assembly: GCA_037957365.1. Lineage (NCBI taxonomy): Eukaryota > Viridiplantae > Streptophyta > Pinopsida > Cupressales > Taxaceae > Torreya > Torreya grandis. Next base: position 281,606 of record JARHVA010000871.1, read on the forward strand.
TGTATAAGTGAAAATAATCCCATCTAATGGGTGCACATAGTGTGATGGAGGAGAATGTGCATTGTATGCCATTTTCAATTTTTGATCTTTCTTAGAATGATCTTGCAAAGGATGGTTAAATATTTTTTGATTCTGATGAGCATCATGTTGTGAATCTGAATCTTTTAGAGGATCATCAAATGTAATATTTTGGTCATCAATAAGATCTTGGATATTTTGATTCAAGATATAACATATGTTTATATAATATCTATGGATTTGGTGATAATCATAGTATCCATTATAATCACTTTGGATAGAGGTTGACTCATATCAACCTCTATGGGATAAGGGAAAGATAAGATATGACACTCCATAATATTTTGAAGTAAAGAAGCTGGAGACTCAAGTAATCATGCAAATGATCTCTTAGGTGCATTAGCTAAGATGAGTATATTAGGTTTTTGTTATACTACATTAATTTTTATGGTTATTTCTTTTTTTATATTCTATAGGTTTCACCTTGTAGGTTGGTTTGATATGAAACTCAGTAGTAGATGTAGTCAATGTGTTTTCTACATACTTAAGCTTGTTTAATGAAATAAGATTCATTTCATGATATCAAATAATATGGCATAAGTCATCAAAATATTTAAAATTATAAAAAATAATAGACTCATGTAATGGTTAAAGATAAATTTGCATGAAGATGAGTTTAAGTTCTTTATCTACCATTGGAGTTGTCATTTTTTCCAACATTATTTTATATCTCAAAACATATTTAGTGATAAGTTCATTGGTTCCTTATTTTATATTTATAATTTGAGCATATGACATATTTTTAGTGATGTTGATAGATGAATGTGATAAAAATTAATCGGCTAGAGGTTTGAATGCTCTCACTTATTGGATTGGTAAATCATGGAAATATCATAAAGCATAGTCTTTTAGGATCCTTGGAAATATTTTGGTTAAAAGTTTATCATTGGAGGCATAATCAAGGCATGTCACATATAAATATTAGAGATGTTATTCAAGATCATCCTTGCCATCATAAATATGAAATTGGGTTTAACAAAACTAGATGAAAAAGGGTGAAAAGATATTTTAGGTGCAATAGGATTATGTAGAACACCTTGTGAGTCAATAATATAAGGTTATTTCATAAAAATTTGCTTAATGTTGGTAACCTTAGATTGAATTTTTTTTATAGTTTGTACAAGATCATGCACATTTTCATCACTAAGGTTTGAAGTTGATAAGTCACCAAAGGGGAAGCAAACATGGTTTGAGTTGATATACACATTAAAACATGTAATCAGGTTGAGGTGCTAATGGTTCCTATGGATGATGTAGTAATAGTATGTTTTTTTTAGGGAATAATGGTTTAAAAACATAATATGTGCCCCCACTAGATGTAGGAATTGATGATGTGCTCAAGAGAAGGTTTATGGGTATGGAATCGGTTGTAACACCACCCAAACATTTACTATCACTAAATGAGGATGCCTTAGTCGTATCATGTTTATTGATCTCATCTCTTGTAACATAAAAAAATGCATCCATTAAGGCCTTGTTTTTATTGAGACGATTTACTAGTGCTTCCTTATCTTCTATTTGAAAATGATTGTTTTGAGAAACATTTTTGATTACCTATGAATGAAAAATTTAGAATTTGAAAAAATAATTTACAATAATTAAAAATTAGAAATAGAAAAACCCTAGCCTAATATAGGATTTTGAGACCAAAGGTCAGGTTCACCAAATGTTTAATCCTAAATTTTATGGCATGTAGAATAGGGTTAAGAATATATAAATAGTTGAAGAACAACATTGATAAACTAATCTATAGTAGGCCAATAAATTACAAAATTAGATAAATGAATATTATGAATTATAATACTAATATATGATAAATATAAAAAGTACAAAATTTGAAAGATGTTCAATTGATTGCAATACAAAAGAGAAATGATACTAAGCTAGGTTTACTGTGCGTAAGTATATATAGATTAGAAATAAGTGGAAAGTATACAAGACAATTATTCTTGATCAGTTTCTAGATTCTATAAATTATACTTCTATAGCCATAGACACTACCATTAGATTTGGACACTACCATCGACATTAGTTTTGATTGTGACACAAGTGTCCAGTATAAAATAATGATTAGATCTTGATGTAAACAAATTTGTTATTATGAGTTTTAATTAATATTTGTACTAAGGTATTCATATTTGGAATATAAGATATTACTCTTTTATAATTGATCAAACCCTAGATTTTTACCCCTTTTCATCCTTAGAATGAGTTTACTAAAAATGGGTTAGTGGGTTCATGATGTCAAGTTAACCTCAATGATCCCTTTGTCACAGAGCATTACCTACATATCTAATACTCTAAAGGTTATGTAGTTTTTCCCTAAGTGTGAGAATGTGTGTACACAAGGCTGAAATATACTATATGAAGATGCATGTAGCGATCTATCTTGTAATTTGACAAATATCACTCATGGGCTGCTCTTTGAATGATTCAGACCTATAAAATGATTACTCCTATGATTAAATGAAAATGAGGATTAATAAGGAAGAATAGATTGGTTATGAAATTGATTGATTGGGATTTTTAGGTGATTTCTTAGTATTTTCTAGATGAGGAATGAGAAATCTTAGAATTGTGTTTATACCACACATTTTGAATATATCTCATGATAGGGTTCAATATGATAAATAAGCTAATCCATAAGTTTCAAAACATTTTCAATTTGGATGACTTTTATAAAATAAAAACTAGATAAGAATTTGGAAACTACCATTGATGGTAGTGTCCCTTTGTGGCTAGTAGTGTCCATAAGGTTAAAAATAGGTAAAAATATGAAATTGACTATGAAATATATTTATCAGGTTTTAATATTTATATGGAGTGTAAGAGACCATCAAAATCATATGTATTAGATTAAGAGATAACAATTTAGGCACTATGAGATAGTGAATGCAAGCCTTTCAACAAAATAGAGATGTAAAACTAAAAGATAAAGCCCTGGTTGATATTTGTCAAATGTAAAAGACTAAGATGTTACAAATATTTAGTTTTAGTATCTACATGGTGAATGATCCTAATCCCTCTCAAAGATTTAGATGATGCTATCAACGAACTTGATTTAGTGTGCTTTGGGTTATCTAACCTTGAACTATGTTGGATAGGATGACTTAGTTGTAAAGCATGCACTAGAATATTTAAAACCACATCAATATGATCTATGTATTTGGTACAAGTTGGATAACGATTATAACTACATTGAATAGGTTGACATGGTAGGAAAATATAGGGATTGATTAGTTAGAGGATGCAATATGGAATGTGTAATGTACCCTTTTCAATGCTATCTCACTAAGGAGACCTTTGGCCCAATTTTAATTTTCATGGGCTAAAAGGGAATACAAGGGAAACTTGGTTCTTTGTTCAAGTTGATAAAAAGTAACATATCAATAAATCCTTTCTAAACTGAGTTATAATAAAGAAAAGGGAACTTCTCTAATTTGATATAAGCCAATCCTTAATTTAGAAATTATATTGGAGGGAAAGGATATAAAAAGGGCAAGGAGATTCATTTTGAAGGATCATGCTATATTATTAGTTAAAATCATAAGCTTGATCAAGTTTTGCTTAACTTGCATCCATTGGATATGAAAACCTTCATTGGAAGGCTGAATTAAAGATAAAAACCCTTAACATTTAGTGAGGTAACTTTATTTCAAGAGTGACATTGAAAATACATTGATAGTTTCAGACTTCTAGGATAGTGTTTGTGGAGAGAAGCACAATTGGCAGGGTTTGTGAGTGGGATGTAGCTGTTAGAGGCCCTTTTTTAGGGTAGAAACCCACCTTGCAAATTTTTTTAGGGTAGGGAACCCATTGGAGACCTTCTCTAGGTCAACATACCTATTAAAATATTTAATTTGGCTGTTGGGATAGATTTGATGAGGGTTTGAGGAATTTGATCATTCATATTTTCAGATGGTATTCTATTATAATTTTTAGTCATATATAATTTTTATAAAAATTAGATTTGAAGGTACCATATGTAACTAAATATTTATAATTTTTTCTAATTATTTTAGTGAATGAATTATTATATTTGTGCCCTAAAATTGGCATCTACAAAATTCTAAATTTTATTTTCTTAAATCTTGAATTAAAAAATTAGAAGTTGCATGTGTTTATGTTAGGGTTTGTTGGAAAACTCAATTTATTCAAATTCTACCCTAAAAGGGACATTATAGTGGTATCAGAGCCATTTTATGACCAACTATAGGTAGTGAGTTGTCTATAGACTCTGATTCATATAGGGTAGAGACATAAAGATGAAGACACCACTAAAAACCATGGAAGAGATGTTGTAAGCTATGCAGTAATCTAAAAAAAAACTAATGGTAATGGGTCCCAAGGCATGGATGAAGTTTTTAGGGTTAAGCCCTAAACCTCCAAAGTCTCTCTTAGAAGAAAAAAAAGGACCAACAAAAGTGATGAATACTTTATCACTACAAAATATCAAGCTTCCCATAGAGGAATCCACCATGTAAATTTAAAATGAAGAACCTGGTGTCTCCAAAATTTCACACTTAAAATTTTGGGGTCCCACTATTAAAATTTTGTATTCTTTATCTTATGTGAGTTAGTTTAACTTTTTGAACCAATATCCTAAATAAATAACTTGGGTTTTATTATTTGTAGTATTTGATTTCTTGTTTTCCTTAGTTGCTCCTAGTCACTCCAGAGGATTAAAAATAATTGCTTGAAGCCATCACAAAAATCCATTTACTCATTCCCTTTAGTAGATCAAAAAATCTAAAGTGTTTTATCTCATTTACAAGGTTAATCAGGTTCTCTAAACTACTTTACTTATTTGAGAAGTAAAATTGTCTCAAAAACCAAACTATTCCTCTCAGTTCAAATTGGGGTTATCAAACTACTTTACTACATTACCAAAACCAAGAAAAGTAATCCCACAAACCTACCAAGCATTGTCTAAATCAAATTGGGTTTTTGATATTACTTTACTCACAAAAAATCTCAAGTAAAAGTAATGTGAGTTTTTGAACTTGAGCTAATCATTGACCAAGACCTACTCGGGTTTGTGAGAGCACTTTACTTTAGAAGCTAAAATCAAGTAAAGTAACTTGTAAAACCCGATAAAATGTTTAAAGGGTTACATGGATTTTCCACACTTGTCATTACTGCATTGGATTTTTATATATATTGAGAAAAATCCACATCATTTCCACTTGGCATCCAAGCTATTTGATCAAGTAATCACACATGCAAACCTCAAGCTGTGTCATTTGAGCCTCTAGAGCACTTTCAAGAAATTCCCTTTTTGACCCATTTGTGCTTGAGGTAAGTAAATCATCTCCTTGTGGTTTTTTATGTCTTTTTTTTACCTCTTTTTTGGTGTTTTTCTTTGTAAATGTTATTTGCACTATCATGATTATTTATCTATTAAGTTTGATTTTCTGTAGTTTTCCTTTTGCTTTCTTAGCATGATTAGGTGTTTTAAATCATTTATCATGCTGTAGAATTTTCTCAAAAACCTTTGAGAAATTGAGCCCTTCATAAAAACCCTAAAAGTTAATATTCTTTGCCCACTTGGGTTCCCCAACCCTAATTGCTTCCTCAAGTTTTTGAGACCAAGTTGATACCCTTGAGAAACCCAACTCCAATAGGCCCTAGTCATTTAGACTTTCAAGCCTTGATTACTTCAAGGTTTCAATCCCAAATAACTAACTTGGGAAACCTCAATCTTCAAAGAAATTAACTCATCTGGGTTTTCCTCCCCTTGCTTACTTTATGGTTTTGACCATAAGTAACTTGATATCAAAATCCCAAAGTCTTGAGCCATCAAAAACCTAAAGTCTTGATCTTGGATAAACCTTTGGAACACTACTCAAGACCAACTTAGAGTTCTTCCTCATGCTTGCTTACTTTAAGTTTTCAAGTCCAAGTAGTTTTATTAGGAAAACCTAAAGTTTTTACCCATCAAAAACTTAAAACTTGTCTATATAATCCTAGTGATCTACCCAGGGTTATAAAGTCCTATTACTTAAAATAAATATGATTAGTTTTTCAAGACTTTCCATTACTCAAAACCTAAAACTTGCTTAAAGGTACTTCAATATCAATGAGTTACTCTTTTTTCAAACTTTTTAAACTAGTTGGAGTAGTCAATAAGTGCTTAAAATCACTTATCAAGTTCTTCAAAGTTATCAAGATCTAATGTCTAGGTCAGAAGGATCAAGGAGATTAGAAGAAGAAGTAGCTAAGGTAAAAGTGTAGGCAACACTAATTGAGGAAGTCCTAGAGTTAGCATTAGAGGAGTTTCCAAAACCAAGCAAAAATTGAAAAGAAAAAGCTAAGAAAGCCAAGCCACAAGAACCCAAAATGATGTATGAGTATAAGGGTTACCTAATTGAATCAAGCATAGCCTCCAAATTAACTGAGATAAGTGATACAAACATGGGGCACGTGTGTGCAACTAATTTATTAGAGAGATCTAAGGGATAAAAACTCCACTCCTACATCCTATGATGACTAGTGGAATTTTGCAATGTGCCACTTTCCCAAGCTCAACTCAACTTCTTGAGTTTGTTCTGACATTTGCCAAATACTATGACTCCCTGACTAGGACTGTTAAAGATATTGTTGAGAATGTAGTTATAAGATTGGATGTTTAGTACCTCAATTACTATCTAAAAATGGCCACATCATCAAAAGTGATTGGGATAACTATGGAGAAATCCAAAATCCAATGGGAGACTAAGTCATTATACTGCATTAAGATAATGAATACTTACTACTTAAAGAAAGTGAAACATGCTTATAGGTTCCCTAACAAGATAGTAAGGTCAAATTTCATTCAAGAAGTGGATGTTATCATCCAATTGATATGTAAAATCAATGGTGAAAAGAATGCCAAGTGTTTCTCTTGCTGTATGTATGCTTATATTAGGACTATTGATGTCACCAGAAGCTCAACCAAAATTGAATGGGCAAGAATGACAAGTGACAATATAGATCAGCTGTTAAGGAATGTGTTGCAGACTTTTTATTTCAAGATGACTTCATACCTTATGTATGCAATAGCCTCAATGGATCCTTTTCAAGGCTAAGAATAGAAGGAACACTAGTAAGTGAACAAATTTATGAGTATTACCCTTAGCTAGTCCTTTCAGATTACTACAAACGTTATATTGTAGTAAATGATGAATTCTTTTATGAACTCATTTGTAGGTTGAATACATCCTTGAAACATAGAAGAGTATCAAATGAAGCACGGGATACAGTTTCACTATATGGTTGCATTTTCATCCAATTTCTTGACTTCACATACATCAGAGTAGGAGGTTTCTCAGGTGCACCTATCAAGCTACCTAGGTATCCAAGTGACAAGTGGGTTCTTATGGAAATGTACAAATAACTTGTTGAATTACATGATTTACAGTCAAAGGCTCATAAAGCAACCATAAATTTTTGTATTATGATTGGCCACTATAATTTCCCAACAATTTATAAGGCTAAGAATGTATAAAAGGATATGTATCATCATTATACTGAAACACACTTTGATGTCAAAGCCAATTTTGATTGTAGTGGCGTGACTCATAATATAGTTTCCCTTGAATACATGCATATTCTAGCACTTGAAGATTATTGGACTGATTGTAGAGATAAGTTTGATGTAAGGAGAAGCGACAACAATAGATTGACTATGGAACAAATTCATGCATTTTATCTAGCCACTATCCTTGAGGATATGGATGATGATGGGGTTGTCACTAGTGATGCTTTTCATGCTGCTGGCGGAGACAGTGTTCCAATTCTTAAAATTGTTTTTGGTAAAAACCAAGTCACAAATATCACTGAGAGGACTTCACACATTTTAGCTATGACTTCCACATGGATTGTAAATAAATATTATTGTTTGAAGGAATTAATGAAAGATACTACTCATATAAGTTAGAAGAGGAAATAAATAGTACAAGGGGAAAGCAAACAAGGTCCCATAAAGATGTTGAAGTTGAAAAAAAAATTCAATGATACATTTTCAATAGTAAAATATAAAGAGCCATCCCAGTTAGCTATTCCCACCCCACCTTTGGAATCTTATCCTACTCTTACTATTCTTATTGTTTCCACCATTCCCACTCCCGTTGCACCCATCATAGATCCATCAACTCTATTAACTCCTCCTAAGTTTTATATCACCAAATCTTCTAAGAAATCTATTCCAAAGGAAGCTCTTCCTCCTCTATCTTCCCCACCTACTTCATCACCACTACCTCATCTAGAAGATCAACCCATCATTGAAAAAGAGCCTAAGAAAGAAGCCCTAGAAGAGTTAGTGTCTGAAAAAGAGAAGGAAGTTAAAACAAGAGAGGAAGATGAAAAAGAAGTAGATACAATAGCAGAGAATATTATTGATGACCCCAAGGAGAAGATGGAGGTGACATAAGGAAAATAATATGAGAAATAAAAGGAGTTAGAAATAGTGGAAGAAAAGGCAACAATATAAATTGAGAAGCAAGCTGAGAAAGAATCAGTAAAAGAAATTTAGAAAGATACTTTGGCATAAGAAGTTCCTTCTCATGAACTGACAGTTAGAAATGACCAACAGAAAATAGTTATTCATTCAAACACTTTCATGAGCATAGATTTCTCATCCTGGTTGGCATTACAGACAGCTCCAAATTCAAAAGAGGTGATAAATCTCAAAGAAAAAGACTTACAACTATTGAGAAGCTTAAATAAGAAAAGAAATAATCCCAAGTCTGATTAGGTAACTTCTAAGTTAATAATTAAATCTTTAGGGTAGAAGTTTGTAGAGGTATCATTTCCACCATAGGGAATGAATGAATAAGAAGTCACTTAGAGTGACTTAATAATTTCAAAGATAGCCCTTGGCGAGGTTACCACTCAAGGATTAAATCAAGATACACAAACCCTAATAGATACTCTCTTTAGGAAACTTGATGAGGAAAAAGATGCCAAGGCCAAATTGAGAGAGAAAAATGATAAATTGTGTGAGATAATTGCCAAAGTAGCAAAGTTTGCTCCTCAACAGACATTACTTCTAGAAGTATCGATTCCTCAACAAATGATTACTAGAGTAGAAGAGACTGGTGATAAGGTGAAAGCTATAGTTAAGTGGATTGATAAAATGAATTAAAAAGCCCAAAAGCTCTTCCCAAATATTCCAAATGCTCATGAGGTATTATGAATAAGATAACAGAAGTAAGGGTAGTAAGGAAGGAGATAGAAAATGAAAATGGCAACTCCAAGCTTCAACAGGAAGGTCTACAAGTAATGGCTGATTTAGATGAGAAAATTTTGATCGAGAAACATAATTCTCCTGAGGGATCTATGAATAAGATAAAATGAGAAGAATATCTCTTATATTTCCATTTGAGTATTTTACCATACATAAAAGAGGAGATGAAGAAATTAGAATAAGATGCATGCGATGCAATGGTAAATTTTGAAGACTCCCTTTTTGGTCTTATTGGTATCTGGTTTAGTGATTCTCCAAGAACAATTGAATAATTAAGTGAATAATTCAAATAGTGGATGGATAAGGCCATAAATCCTTTCACAACCAAGTTTATTAAAGAGTTGATCAAGTGCCGAGAAGAACTACAGAGACTTGAGCTAAGGCTTGAGAAAACTAAAGCTCATTGTAGAATAATTGAAAGAAAAAGATGAGATTGGAAATAAAAAGGTAGTTAATTTATAAATTAGATGATGCAGAAATCCAATTAATAGTGTCTCAACATACCAAACATAGGGAAAAATACACGACCCAGGTTCATGAAGTAGTTAAATATCTTATTATGAGTTTCAAGAGAAAACTTTCCTTTCTTCTTCTTAAGTTTCCTTCTTTCCTTTCATTGATGTACTATGAAATCAAGTTTGTTTTAAGTAAATAATTTGTATAATGATGTCATTGAATCACATACTTTTAGAGTAAAATTGCTTTGTAAAATTAAAAGACTTGAGTAATTTGGCTGAAATGCCATTAGTTACAGTTGTTTGAAGAAAGTGAATTACTTAAAGAAACTTTGTGCTGCATGCAAATTGGTTATTTTCAATCCAAACAAGCAGATCAAAAAAATTCTACATGTCACCAACTTTTGCATGCCATGAAGGAGAATCAGAAGAAAGATGTTTCTCATCAGTTTTTAGTTTTGGTGCAGCACATGGAAATTAGAGAGATTGACTCCTATTTGAATTTGATATCTAAAATTTTATAAATATGAAAGCAAGCTTGTGTGTCAGGTTATGATAATTTTTATAAGCAATAAATTCTATCAATTGTACAAGAAGTTTAATAAATCTAAAAATTTGTGTTTAGATAATCATATTATTTTGTATGAATTTTACTAAAAGTGAATAAGAAAGAAATCAGTTTTCCTGAAGAACTTTGTGTTTGAAGGAATCATTCTATGTGTTTTATGAAGATAAAATGGTAAAATTTACATTATATTTTAATCTAAGTTGAATTCATAGTTTTTTTAGTCATTTTTTGGAAGGTTATCACACTTTATATGTTTATCTACTTGTACAGATACGATAGACTCTGCAAAACTATTTATTGTGAAATGCAATTTTCTTCTTTATCAAGCATTATAATTTTTCCTTTATTATCCAATCTCTCCTAAATTATTTTCATGCTCCCAAAACCAACTGCTTACTTGATACAAAATCCCTTTGTTATTGCTCATGAACAGAGTGATTAAAGTAATACCCCCAATCAAGCAACTTGCACATAACTTGTTAATTCTGTGAATAACTGTAAGTTGTAAGTAATTAGAAATAAGATAATCATAAATATATGAGAGATTCACAAATAAATGAAGGGGATTTAATCCCATGAATACTAGATACATTTAGAGAAATTTACAAAGTATCTAGCCAATATTTTCTAGTGACTCCATTCGAGAACTGTAAGTTTAACTCTTAGAATAAATTTTTGCTTTCTCAGACCAGTTAAGATGAGTAAAACATTAAAATAAGTTTTCCCAATTTCTAAAATTTTGAATTTTTATTAAAAGCACTACATGCTCTAGATGATGTGCTAGTCTATTTTTAACACTTAGTTGAGATTAACTTCTCTTACTTTAAGCATATGCATCCCTTTGTTTAGTTAGCTACATGTTCTAGAATCCTTAGTTCTATGCCTAGTTTACTTCTAGTTCGATTACCAAGACCATTGCATGTTAAGTAGACTACCATCTAAGTCTTTGTCCATCAATATAATTATTAAGCGTAATACTTAAGAGGAGCTCTTATTTTCTAAACTAGCAAATCAACCTTTCACTAGAGCAAGGAGAGCATAGGGGCAAGCAGATGAGTTATTTGAGCTACAAGAGCACTTCAATTTCAATTTTCCTATTTAATCTAGGAATAGAAGAGCTAGCCTTTCACCTGTTAGGCAAGTGACATCTCCTGCACATCAGCTTCAACATAATTCCTCTAGGATAATCCAACCAGTTAATCCATAGTTTATTACTCCCAAAGGAATGGAATTACCACATATTATCCCATGGGGACCAACTATTGGTCCTTTGAATTTAAATCCTCCTCTACATGACTTGCCTAAAGGATCAAGAAAGAAATTTCCTAAATTTATTGGTGATGGAAAGCAAAATCTAGATGAGCACTTGGTTGCCTTCTTCATAGCATGTGGAGTAATCAGAGTCTAACTTGAATATGTATTTGTTAGAGTCTTTGTGGAGACTCTATATGACTTAGCTACAAAATAGTTTTACCACCTAGCTCTGGGTACTATAACCAATTAGGCTAGTATGCATGAATAATTTGAGAAGAGATTCAAAGCTACAAAAGATGCTCATATATTACTCATGAAATTGACTCAGCTTAAGAAGGAATTACATGGACACATGCATGATTTTATTACTAGATTTAATAGATTATTTTATATGATTCCTCAAACTACATTTCCTACTGCAGACAATTGAAAGTGTTTCTTCATTAATGCCTAACTTCTAAAAGTTAGTTACTAGCTACGAAGAGCATGACCAACTAATTTAGTGGCAGCCCAAAATATTGTTATGGATGTTGAAGATGATTTGATAATGGTTGGTAAGATCAAGAAAATAGTCTCTAAAGGAGAATCTTCTATTCCAACCCCATCTCAGACTATAGATCCTTTATTACAAAAATTGGCTAATGACTTGTTTCAAGTTAAAAGTCAAATTGCTCAAGGTACTCATACTACTCCTACCAAGAATGTTCCCACATAGAATTTTAATAATCAAAATAAGAACTATATTGTTGGTCATCAGCAAAGATTATAAATTGAAGATGCTCCCAAAAATCATGTTGAGATGAGTGAAGAAGACTCAATAGTTTATGGTGTTGATCAAAAAATTAATGAAGAAGATGATTTTATAAATCCTATTAGAGACTCCAATTGTTACCTAAAATATTAATCAAAAAGTGACTATGAAGAAATGATTCACGAAGATCATAGTCAATCTTATATAGTATTTGCAAGATCCCAGACTCAACAAGCTAGTGAAAAGTCATCAAAAGAATAAGATAGAGGAAAGGAACACTCTAGTTTTGATGTGGGTATTCTTAAAAGAGGTAGTCCTCTACCTTCTTCTCTTGATCTTAAAAAAAAAATGCTCCCTTTACTTCTCAAACTTATTAGCCAATTACTCATATAGATGAATTTAATTCCATCTTACCTGCACCCATTCCTTCCTTTGACATAATTGATCATATAAAGAAAACTAAAATTTACATGTCAAAAGCTAAATACTTAAGGTCTTATCCAGATCAGTTGAATAGGCTAGTCAATATGTTCAAATCAAGGGATTGAGCAATGCACCAAATGATTTGAAAGGTATTTTACCTATTTCTAAACTAACCTCTTTTCAGAATAACTCTATAACTACTGCATCTACATCCACTTCCACATCTGAAAGGATAGAACCTTTTTATGTGTCCCTCTTAATCAATGGGATAAGTTGAGTAATTATATTCTGGATTTGGGAGCCTTTGACAATGTTATGCTAGATAAATTAGTTGATGCCCTTGGCCTTACCTTAACTACGTCCATATAAAAATGCTACTCAATGGAGAGACAAGTCCCTCTGATTAAATAGATTAAATATGCCCAAGCTATCTTAGCAGTTTTCCCAGACAAAAGACTTAAAAATGACAATCCTAGTAGTAGATATTCTTATTTCATATGGAATGATGCTAAGCAAATTTTTTTGTAAAGAGCTAGGACGAGAGGTGAAGATGGATTGGTCATGTGCACACATCCCAATCAAAGGGGTGAATCATAAGCTAAAACTTGAGAAGAAGTTAAAGTACATGATCTCTAAATCTAAAGATCCAAGGTCATAGATTATTTTTGAAGAATCAGAACATGGAGTTTACTTCCTTGAAGTAGGAAAAGAAACCCAAGAGAAAAAAGAAGAAGACAAGATATGGACACTAGTTTTTTATGATAATTATAACTTTCTCAATTTGGGTGCAGGAGTAGTATTAATCTCCCCTATTGGTGAAGTTTTTCCTTATTCATATAAGCTTATGTTTGAAATAACCAATAACATAATTGAATATGAAGAAATCTTGCTAAGACTTGAGCAAGCAAAGGAGAAAGGAGTAAGACTCTTTAGGGTACAAGGAGATGCTAAATTAATAGTGAGATAAATTAGAGGGCAGTATCAGGTGAAGAAAGATAAGTTGAAACACTATTGTGATAGATTTTTGAGTGCCACACTTGACTTCTCTACTTTCTCAATCAATTTAGTTCCTTGATATCATAAATCCATAGCTAACTCACTCATTGTTACTACACCTTTGATTAGGCTAGAATAACAACCAAGAATCTTTAAAGAAGGTAACTACAAAGTAAAAATGGCCTACCATCCGAAGTTCCCAAACAATGTTGAGCAGTGGTAAGTTTTTAATGATGATAAGTAAATAGCTGCATTTCTAGAGCAATAAGATAATTTTGAAGGACTGTACTTTGAAAGAAGCAACTCACATCCCTATGAAACAACAATAACTATCACTAAATCTAAACTTACCCATAGTCAAGAAATAATTTAGCTGAAAGGAAATAAAATTACTAAAGGGTTAGTTTTCTTAGAAGAAATATTTAATAAACATGATTAATTTTAAAATAAAAATAAAGAGTATGGTGATACTTCTTCCCTGAAAGTAGAACAAATTAATCTAGGTAGTGCAGAAGAGCCCAAGATGGTCAACATTGGAAAGTGTTGCTCACACGAAGAAAAGGAAGATTCATTAAGCTTCTCACATAATACATTGATGTGTTTGCTTGGTCCTAAAAAGACATCAAATCCTTGAAACTAGATGAGGTACAACAATATATTCCACTTCAGCCAGAGGTAAAGCCTTTTAATTAGAAGCTACATCATCATAACCCAACTATTTTAGGTACAATTTATGCTGAGATACATAATCTCCTTGATGCAAAAATCATTTATCCAATCCATCACTTGGAATGGTTAGAAAATATTGTTCTAATGAGAAAAAATAATGGGGAAATATGCTTATGTGTTTTTTTTACAATTTAAATCAAGCCTCTCTAAAAGATAATTACCCATTACCCATCATGGACCACACCCTGCAAGTAGTTATTGGCTTAAAGATGTTATCTATACTAGATGGATTTTTTGGATACAATAAAATAAAAGTAGATGAGGAAGATCAATACAAAAATACTTTTACAACACCATGGGAAATATTTGCTTATCAAAAGATGCCTTTTGGGCTTGTCAATGTTGGAGCAACTTTTTAGTGAGCAATGGATCTAGAATTTGCTCATTTGAAGAATAAAATTATTGTGGTATACTTGGATGACTTGATAATCTTTTCAAAACAAAGAGGTGATCATTTGGATAATCTTGAAGAAGTACTTATGCAATGTAGAATACATGGGATTTATTTAAATCTAAAGAAATTGATATTTACTGTGACTAAAGAAAAGCTCCTTGGTCATATAGTCTCAAAAGATGGAACCAAAATTGACCTAGAGCGAGTTAAAGATATTCAAAGTTTGCTTATGTCTACATCTAAGAAAGGGGTGCACTCATTATTTGGTAAGGTAAATTTCCTTAGAATATTTATTCCTAATTTTGTAGAATTGAATCATCACATCTCAGATATGATTAAAAACAAACAAGATTTAAAATGAAATGCTGAAGGAAAATTGGCATTTGAAAGAATCAAGGTAACAATAACTGAAGCCCCATTGTTAGTTTCCCTTGATTTAATCAAAGAATTCATTATTTAATGTTACTCTTCTGAGCATACCATGTAGGCTATACTTATGCAGAATAATAGTGGAGTTGAATCCCTGATAGCTTTCATGAGTCAGCCTCTGAAGACCTTTGAATTGAAGTATTCATAGATAGATAAGCGTGCTTATGCTATTGTCAAAGCATGTAAAGTTTTTAGGTACTACATTTTTTCCCCACATACCAAAGTTTATGTACCTGATACCATTGTCAAATCAATTCTAACTCAATAGGAATTGGGATTACTAAGAGGCACTTGGGCGAAAAGGTACAAGAGTTTGATCTATATATCAAACCTATAAAACTAGTAAGAGGAAGAGGCCTATGACAATTAATGACTAAGAGAGAAACTAAAGACATAGACATGGTGATACCTTCAAAATAAGATGAAGTAGACATAGAGTTTCCCATGGTACTTTTTGTGGATCTTATAGATGAATGGTATAGTAAGATTTCTTAATTTTTGACTTATGGAGAATGTCCAACTAATTTGATGCATAAATAAAAATGTAACATCAAGTTAAAATCAAAAGATTATGTCCTTTGGTATAATGGGTTATATAAGAAATGAATTGTTGGAATTTTCCTTCGCTATGTGGATAAGGAGCAACAAGTAAGAATACTCAAAAAATTTCATGATAAAGCTTGTGGAGGTCATTTCTTAGCAAGAGGTACTTATGGCTTGCTTTGTTTCAAGTTACTTCATAATGGGTTACTAACTGTCAGGCATGTCAACATTTTGTAGGATGAATCAAGCTGCCAACCTTGCCTCTAAAACTAGTAATTATTGATTAACTTTTCTATCAATGGGGCATATATTTCATTGGTATGTTGAATCCTTCCTCAAGTGCTAGACATTGCTATGTTTTAACCGCTATTGAATAATTTAACAAGTGGGTTGAAGCTATTCCTATGAAACACACCACTTCTGAAGTTATATGTGACTTCATCAAATAAAATATTATTGTAAGGTTTGGCATCCCTCATAAAATTATCACAGACAATGCATCCAACTTTTCTTCTATGGAATTGATTGAGTTTTGTACTCATATGGGATAGACTTAGTTCATGATTCAAATCATTATCCTCAAGGTAATGGCCAAGCTGAGTCAAGTAACAAAAAATTGATGAACATCATCTATAAGCTTGTGGAAAACAATCAAAGGACTTGGTACAAGAAGTTGTTTGATGCACTATGGGTTAACAAAATCACCACAAAGAAAGCTTTAGGTATGTCTCATTTCCAGTCACTCTATGGAACACATGATGAGATACCAATAAATCTTAAGCTACTTACTTTATACTTATCTAAAGCTATTGAAGACAACACTTACCAAGATTCATTGAACAAGAGAGTCATGTATCTCACTGAACTAAACGAAGTCTATGTTCGAGTTGATAACTAGATAAGTGATCACCAAATGAAGGTAAATAAGATATTTGATAAAAATGCCTAAGATAGATAGTTTAAAATTGGTGATTTGGTCCTCTTGTGGGCTAAAGAGAATGAACAAAAAGGGAAGCATGGAAAATTTGACTCGTTGTGAAAAGGACCCTTTATTATACAATGCATTACTAAATAAGATAGCTTCATCCTAGCTTATCAAGATGTAATTGCACTGCCACTGCCTTTCAATGGGTATCACTTGAATCTCTACAATAATTGAGTAACTTGGTAATACCTATATGTATATAAATAAAGCTTTATGCTTTTATTTTTTTTACTTTTGTGTTATTTGTTTGTTTAGTTATTTTATGACTGAGTTTTTGCAAAGATTCAATATCCAATATATAAGATGCAAAACTAGAGATGCTAGGATCTCACCCTTATTCCTCTCTTTATGATAAAAACAAAGATGTCCCTAGTCAGAGCTAGCTAGTGCCCCCAAAATTTCACACTTCAAATTTTGGGGTAACCCTATTGAAATTTTACATTCTTCATCTTATGTGAGTTAGTTAAACTTATTGAACCAATATCCTAAATAAATAATTTGGGTTATATTAGTTGTAAATTTGATTGTTTATTTTCCCCAGTTGCTCCTAGTCACTCCAAAGGATTGAAAATAAATGCTTGAAGCCATCACTAAAATCAATTTACTCATTCCCTTTAGCAGATCAAGAAAGCTAAAGTGTTTTAGCTCATTTACAAGGTTGAATAGGCTCTCTAAACTAATTTACTTATTTGAGAAGTAAAGTTATCTAAAAAAATTAAACTCTTCCTCTAGTTAAAACTAGGGATATCGAATAACTTTACTGCATTACCAAAACCAAGCAAAGTAATCCCACAAACCCATCAAGCATTATCTAAAGCAGATCAGGTTTTTGATATGCTTTACTCACACAAAATCTCAAGTAAAAGTAATGTGATTTCCAGAACTTGAGCTACTCATTGACCAAGACCTACTCAAGTTTACGAGAGCACTTTACTTTAAAATCCAAAATCAAGTAAAGTAACTTGTAAAACTTGATAAAAGAGTCAAAGGATTACATGGCTTTACCATACTTGACATTAATACGTTAGATTTTAATAAATATTGAGAAAAATACACATCATTTCCACTTGGAATTTAAGCTATTTGATCAAGTAATCATGCCTACAAACCCTAAGCCATGCCATTTGAGCCTCTAGATCACTTTTGAGTAATTCCCTTTTTGACCAATTTGCGCTTGAGGTAAGTAAATCATCTCCTTGTGTTTTTTATGTCTTTTGTTTACCTCTTTATTTGTGTTTTTCTCTACAAATGTTATTTGTACCACCATGATTATTTTTCTGTTGAGTTTGATTTGTTGTAGTTTTCCTTTGCCTTTCTTAGTATGATTAGGTGTTTTAAATCATGCGCTCATAATTTTAATCATTTATCATGTTGTAAAATTTGCTCAAAAACCTCTACAAAATTAAGCCCTTCATAAAAACCCTAGAAGTTAAGATTCCTTGCCCACTTAGGTTCCCCAACCCTAATTGCTTCCTCAAGTTTTCAAGACCAAGTTGTTACCCTTGAGAAACATGACTCCCATAGGCCCTAGTCATCCTGTCTTTTGAACCCTAATTACTTTAGGTTTTTAATCCCAAGTAAATAACATAAGAAACCTTGATCTTTAAAGAAGTTGACTCATCCAAGTTTTCTTCCTCTAGCTTACTTCAGGGTTTTGACCACAAGTAACTTGATATAAAAAAACCAAAGTCTTGAACCATCAAAAACCTAAAGTCTTGATCCTAGAAAAACTCATAGAACACTACTCAAGACCAACTCAAACTTCTTCCTCATGCTTGAATAATTCAAGTTTTTGAGTCCAAGTAGCTTGATTAGGAAAACCTAAAGTTGTCAGCCATCAAAAACCCAAACTTGTTTTTATAATATTAGTGACCTACCTAGGGTTCTGAGGTCCTATTACTTAAAAGAAAGATGTTTAGTTTTTCAAGACTTTCCATTACTCAAAACTAAACTTGCTTAGAGGTACTTCAAGAGCAATGAGTCAACTCTTTTCTCAAACTTTATAAATAAATTAGAGCAGTCAATAAGTGTTTAAAATCACTTGTCAAGTTCTTCATAGTTATTAAGAGACAATGTCTAGGTTAGAAGGATCAGGGAGATTAAAAGAAGTAGCTGAGGTACAAGTACAAGCAATACTGATTAAGGAATTCCCAGAGTTAGCATTAAAGGAGTTTATAGAACCAAGTAGAAAGGAAAAAGCAAAAGCTCAGAAATCCAAGCCACAAGAACCCAAAATGAAGTATGAGTATAAGGGTTACCTAATTGAATCAAGCATAACCTCCAAGTTAACTGACATAAGTGATACAGACATGGGGCATGTGTGTATAAATAAATTATTGGAGTGATATAAGGCCATATTTAAAAATACACTCCTACATGCTATGAATACTAGTGGAATTTTACAAGCTACCACTTTCCCAAGCTCAACTCAACTTCCTGAGTTTGTTCTCACATGTGCCAAATACTATGACTCCCTAACCAAGACTGTCAAAGATACTATTGGGAATGTAGTTATAAGACTCGATGTTTAGTATCTCAATTACTGTATAAAAATCCCCACATCATCACAAGTGATTGAGATAAATATGGAGAAAGATAAAAGCCAATGTGAGACTAAGTCATTAAAATGCATTAAGAGATTGAATACTTACTACTTAAAGAAAGTAAAATAGGATTCTATGTTCCTTAGCAAGATAGTAAGGTCAGATTTCATTCAAGAAGAGGATGATATCATCCAATTACTATGTAGAATCAATGATGAAAAAAATTCCAAGTGTTTCTCCCGATGGATGTATGCTTATATTAGGACTATTGATGTCACCAAAAGCTTAGCCAAAATTGAATGGGAAAGAATGATAAGTGATAATATGGATCAATAGTTAAGGAATGTGTTTTAGACTTTTGATTTCAAGATGAATTCATACCTTGTGTATGTATCAACCTCAAGTGGAGCCTTTTCAAGGCTAAAAATAGAAGGAACACAATAAAGTGAACTAATTTATGAGTATTACCCTCAGTTGGTCTTTTTAGTGTACTACAAACATTATATTATAGTAAATGATGGATTATTTTATGAACTCATTTGTAAGTTAAATACATCCCTGAAACATATAAGAGTATCAGATGAAGCATGGGATGCAGTTTCTCTATATGGTTGTATTTTCATTCAATTTCTTGACTTCACATACCTTAGAGTAGGAGGTTTCTTAGGTGCACCTATCAAGCTACCTAGGTATCCAAGTGACAAGTGGGTTCTTATGGAAATATGCAAATAACTTGTTGAATTACATTATTTACAATCAAAGGCTCAAAAATCAGCCATCAATTTTTGTATTATTATTGGCCACTATCATTGCCCAACCATTTATAAGGCTAGGCATGTAAAAAAAGAGATGTATCATCATTACACTCAAACACACTTTAATTATAGAACTAATTTTGATTACAAAGGTGTGGATCAGAATATAGTTTCCCTTGAATACATGCATATTTGAATACTTGAAGATTATTAGATTGATTTATAGAGATGAGTTTGATGTAAGGAGAAGGGAAAATAGTAGATTTACTATGGATTTTTTTTTTTACATTTGATCTAGCCATTATCAATGAGGATATGGATGATGATGGGGTTGTCACTAGTGATGCTTTTCATACTATTAGAGGAGACAATGTTCCAATTCTTGAAATTATTTTTGGTAAAAACCAAGTCATAACTATCACCGAGAAGACTTCACACATTTTAGCTATGACTTCCACATGGCTTATAAATAAAGGTTATTATATGAAGGAATTAATGAAAGAGACTAATCATACAAGTTAGAAGAGTAAAGAAATAGTACAAGGGGAAAGTAGCCAAGGTCCCATAAACAATTTAAAGTTGAGAGAAAATGTCGATGACATATTTTTAGTAGTAAAAGATAAAGAGCCAACCCAGTCAACTATTCCCACCCCACCATTGAACTCTTTTACTAATACTATTATTCTTATTATTTCCATCATTCCCACTCCCACTACACCCATCATAGATCCATCAACTTTTTTACCTCCTCATAATTTTTATATCACTAAATATTTTAAGAAATCTATTCCAAAGGAAGCTCCTCCTCTTCCATCTTCTCCACCTGCTTCACCACGATCACCTCCTCTAGAAGATCAAATATACATGTTATGACTACTAGTGGAATTTTGAAAGCTACCACTTTCCCAAGCTCAACTCAACTTCCTAAGTTTGTTCTCACATGTGCCAAATACTATGACTCCCTAACCAAGACTGTCAAAGATACTACTGGGAATGTAGTTATAAGACTCGATGTTTAGTACCTCAATTAATATCTAAAAATTCCCACATCATCAAAATTGATTGAGATAAATATGGAGAAAGATAAAATCCAATGGGAGACTAAGTCATTAGAATGCATTAAGAGATTGAATACTTACTACTTAAAGAAAGTGAAACATGATTCTATGTTCCTTAGCAAGATAATAAGGTCAAATTTCATTCAAGAAGTGGATGACATCATACAATTAATATGTAGAATCAACGATGAAAAAAATTCCAAGTGTTTCTCTCGATGTATGTATGATTATATTAGGACTATTGATGTCACCAAAAGCTCAGCCAAAATTGAATGGGAAAGAATGATAAGTGATAATATGGATCAACAGTTAAGGAATGTGTTGTAGACTTTTGATTTCAAGATGACTTCATACCTTGTGTATGTAGCAACCTCAAGTGGAGCCTTTTCAAGGCTAAAAATAGAAAGAACACAATAAAGTGAACTAATTTATGAGTATTACCCTCAGTTGGTCCTTTCAGTGTACTATAAACATTATATTGTTGTAAATGATGGATTCTTTTATGAACTCATTTGTAAATTAAATACATCCCTAAAACATAGAAGAGTATCAGATGAAGCATGGGATGCAGTTTCACTACATGGTTGGATTTTCATTCAATTTCTTGACTTCACATACCTTAGAGTAGGAGGTTTCTTAGGTGCACCTATCAAGCTACCTAGGTATCCAAGTGACAAGTGGGTTCTTATGGAAATATGCAAATAACTTGTTGAATTACATTATTTACAATGAAAAGCTCAAAAAGTAGCCATCAATTTTTGTATTATTATTGGCCACTATCATTGACCAACCATTTATAAGGCTAGGAATGTACAAAAGGAGATGTATCATCATTACACTCAAACACACTTTAATTCTAGAACTAATTTTGATTATAGAGGTGTGGATCAGAATATAGTTTCCCTTGAATACATGCATATTTCAATACTTGAAGATTATTAGACTGATTTGTAGAGATGAGTTTGATGTAAGGAGAAGGGAAAATAGTAGATTTACTATGGATTTTTTTTTTACATTTGATCTAGCCATTATCAATGAGGATATGGATGATGATGGGGTTGTCACTAGTGATGCTTTTCATACTATTAGAGGAGACAATGTTCCAATTCTTGAAATTGTTTTTGGTAAAAACTAAGTCATAACTATCATTGAGAAGACTTCACACATTTTAGCTATGACTTCCAAATGGCTTCTAAATAAAGGTTATTATATGAAGGAATTAATGAAAGAAACTAATCATACAAGTTAGAAGAGTAAAGAAATAGTACAGGGAAAGTAACCAAGGTCCCATAAAGAAGTTAAAGTTGAGAGAAAATGTCGATGATATATTTTTAGTAGTAAAAGATAAAGAGCCAACCCAGTCAACTATTCCCAACCCACCAGTGAAATCTTATACTACTACTATTATTCTTATTATTTCCATCATTCCCACTCCCACTACACCCATCATAGATCCATCAACTATGTTGCCTCCTCCTAAGTTTTATATCACTAAATATTATAAGAAATCTATTCCAAAGGAAGCTCCTCCTCCTCTTCCATCTTCCCCACCTGCTTCACCACCACCACCTCCTCCAGAAGATCAACTCATCATTGAAAAAGAGCCTAAGAAAGAAGCCTATAATAGTTAGTGCCTAAAAAAGAGAAGGAAGTTGAAACAAGAGAGGAATCTAAAAAAAAATTAGATACAATAGTAGAGAATATTATTAAGGACCCCAAGGAGAAGATGGAGGTGATAGAAGGAAAATAATCTAAGAAAGAAAAGGAGGGAGAAATAGTGATAGAAAAGGCAAAAAAAGAAATTGAGAAGTAAGCTAAGAAAGAATCAATAAAATAAATTTAGAAAGATGTTTTGGCACAAGAAGTTCTTTCTCATGAATTAGAAGTCAGAAATGACCAAAAACAAATGGTTATTCATTCAAGCACTTCCACAAGAATAGATTTCTCATCTTGGTTGGCATTACAGATGGATTTAGATTCAAAAGAGGTGATAAATCTTGAAGAAATAGACTTATAACTACTGGGAAGCTTAAATAAGAAAAGAAAGAAGCCCAAGTCCATTAAGGTAACTTCAAAGTTAATAACTGAATCTTCAGGGTAGAAGTTTGTAGAGTTAGTAGTTCCACCATAGGGAATGGACAAATAAGAAGTCACTTAGAGTGACTTAACAATTTCAAAGATACCCCTTGGGGAGGTTATCATTGAAGGATTAAATCAAGATACACAAACCCTAATAGATAATCTCTTCAAGAAACTTGATGAGAAAAAAACTACTAAGGCCAAATTAAGAGAGTAGAATGATAAATTATGAGAGATAATTTCCAAAGTAGCAGAGTATTCTCCTCAAAAGACATTAATTTTGGAAGTAGTGATTTCTCAGTAAGTGATTACTGAAGTAAAAGAGACTGGGGATAAGTAAAATCTATATATAAGTGGATTGATAAAATGAATTGAAAAGCCCATAAACTCTTCCCAAATATTCCAAATACTCATGGTGAAATTGTGAAGAAGATAGTAGAAGTAAGGGCAGTAAGGAAGGAGATAGAAAATGAAAATGACATCTTCAAGCTTCATTAGGAAAGTCTAATAGTAGTGGTTAATTTAGATGAGAAAATTTTGATTTAGGAACATATTAATCCAAAGGAATCTATGAAGAAGATAAAACAAGAAGAATATATCCTATATTTCCATTTGAGTATTTTACTAGACATGGAAGAGGAGATGAATAAATTAGAAGAAGATGCATGTGGTGCAAAGGTAAATCTTGAAGACTCCCTTTTTGGTCTAGTGATGCTCCAAGAACAACTAAATAGTTAAGTGAACAATTCAAGAAATGGATGGATAAGGCCATAACTCCTTTCACAACCAAGTCTATCAAAGAGTTGATCAAGTGCTAAGAAGAACTAAAGAGACTTGAGCCAAGGCATGAGAAAACTAAAGCTCATTGTAGATGAATTGAAAGAGAGATGTTGAGATTGGAAAAGAAAAGGTAGTCATTTTATAATTTAGATGATGCAACAATCTAATTAATAGTGTCTCAGTATACCAAATATAGGGAAAAATGCAAGACCCAGGTTCATGAAGTAGATTAAATATCTTGATATTAGTTTCAAGGGAAAAATTTCCTTTCTTCTTCTTAAGTTTCCTTCTTTCCTTTCATAGATGTACAAGAAAATCAAGTTTGTTTTAAGTAATTGCTTTGTATAATGATGTCATTGAATCATATACTTGTAGAGTAAAATTACTTTGTAAATTAAAAGACTTGAGTAATTTGGCTGAAACACCATTACTTATAGTCATTTGGTGAAAGTGAATTACTTAAACAAACTTTGTGCTACATGAAAATTGGTTGTTTTTAATCCAAACAAGGAGATCAAAGAAGCGCTACATGTCACCAACTTTTACATGCTACAAAGGATAATTATAAGGAAGATGTTACTCAACGGTTTCCATTTTTGGTGCAACACATAAAAATTAGAGAGATTGACTCCTATTTGAATTTGATATCTAAAATTATATAAATATGAATGCAGGCTTGTGTGTCAGGGGATGATAATTTTTTCAAGAAAGCAATTGTACAAGAAGTTTAAGAAATCTAAAACTTTGTGTTTAGATAATCAGATTATTTTGTTTGAATTTTACTAAAAGTGAATAAGAAAAAAATTGGTTTTCTTAAAGAAATTTGTGTCTGAGGGAATCATTCCATGCATGCTATGAAGATAAAATGGTAAAATTTACATTCTCTTTTAATATAAGTTAAATTCATAGTTTTCTTAGTCATTTATTGGAAGGTTATCACACTTTATATGTTTATCTACTTGCACAGATACAATAGTCTCTACAAAACTATTTATTGTGAAATGCAATTTTCTTCTTTCTCAAGCATTATAATTTTTCCCTTATTCTCCAATCTCTCCTAAATTATTTTCACATTCCCAAAAATAGATACTTGCTATAAAATCCCTTTGCTATGGCTGATGAATAGAGTGATTAAAGTAATACCCCCAATCAAAACAACTTGCACATAAATTGTTAATTCTATGAATAACTGTAAGTTGTAAGTAATTATAAATAAGATAAGCATAAATATATGGGAGATTCACCATTAAATGAAGGGGATTTAAGCCTATGATTGCCTAGATACATTTAAAGTTATTTAAAAATATCTAGCTAATAGTTTCTAATGACTCCATTGGGGAACTGTAAGTTTAACTCCCAAAATAAATTTTTGCTTTCTTAGACTAGTTAAGATGAGTCTAGCATTACACTAAGTTTTCCCAATTTCTAAAATTTTGAATGGTGATTAAAAACATTGCATACTCTGAATGATGCATTGGTTTATGTTTAGTGCTTAGTTGAGATTAAATTCTCTTGTTTTAAGTGGATGCATCCCTTCAATTAGTTAGTTGCATGTTCTAGAATCCTTAGTTATACACCTAGTTTACTTCCAATTCACTTACTAAGACTGTTTCATGTTAAATAGACTACCTTCTAAGTCTTTATCTATCAATATAATTATTAAGGGTAATACTTAAGAGTAGCTCCTACTTTATAAATTAGAAAATATACCTTTCACCAGAGCAAGGAGAGCACATGGGTAAGTAGATGATTTCTTTGATCTACAAGAGTGCTTCAACTTTAATTTTCATATTCAAGCTAGGATCAAAAGAGTTAGCTTTTCACTTATTAGGTAAGTGACATCTACTAC